>JARFNW010137035.1:0-10750 GCA_031763155.1 Dirona albolineata | reverse complement strand
GAGAGAGAGAGAGAGAGAGAGAGAGAGAGAGAGAGAGAGAGAGAGAGAGAGAGAGAGAGAGAGAGAGAGAATAAACAAGGATAGACAATTGAAAATGAAAAATGAAAATTGCCTTTATTTTGTCCACAAGGGCGACAATTTGTCTTTCGCTCGGGGCAATATTTCGAACAATGACCGAAATAACCCAAGCGTCAGCCGCAGTGCAGCGCCGCATGATTGGAGGGGGTGGGGGTCAAAGCCATGCCTCACTGCAGCCGCAACATCATCTTGCCGACTCGCTATCATATGAGCTATGACGTCATCCCCGGGACAAATGTGCCACTGTAAAGCGCTTAGAGCATGGTGACGATCGTGGATACGCGTTATATAAATGCCGTTTATGATTATTAACCATTATCCCGTTCACAAAAAACACAGATTGGAACTTCCCGAAGACTGTGTCAACTGCATCGGGCTCGAGTAATTCAAACAAACAACAGTGATATATTCAGACTTGACTTAGTAAGGAAAGACTCGCCCGGTTCCTCAATTTCCAATGCTCAGTAGTGAGGCGTAGGCATTGTCTAGTCATTTTGCAGACACAGAAATATATGTGTATGTAATTTCATTGTCTTTGGCGGAGTCTACTATTTTCTTGAGTTGACGAGTAGCCAGATGAGTATAGTAACCAAGACCATACAAGTCCGGCCTACCAATGTTAACTCATCCCAACCTGGTCAATTGGTATATAATATATATATATAATATATATATCCGAAATTTTGGGAATCGGTACAGCAATCTGGTATTTTTTCTGAGAAGTAACACCAATCCATGACTTATACAGATATACCGGTATAAAAGGATAAACATTAATGTTTAAAATTTGATTTTCAACACAATGAAATGACACCAAAAGATAGTCTTTTTGATAGAGAAAGAAGTGAAGGATTTTTACTCTTTTCTAAAAGACCAGTAGACAGAATGTCAGTGGGATAATGTAACAGAGTCAGTGAGAGACAAGAACAGAAAATAGAAAAAAAGGTACATTATCCCACTACCGTATAATTCTGTCTACTAGACCATCAGTGCCCGCTCCCTCTTCATTTATTTTCTAAATAACTAGGAATTGTCTTAAAATCTAAAATGTCCCCCAGGTTTCCTGGGATCGTTGGCAGGCAAACTATGCATGGTAGCTTATTGGCCTTCTCCATTAGATTCATTCAACCATGGTTTCATCAATGGACTAAGTACACAGCAGGCTGATCATCGGTTTGTCCTCAATTTTTTATTCACAGTTTACATTCATGTGTTCAGTAACAACACTCGGTGGGTATATTGGCTGTGCATAGCTTTGCATGCAGGTGCGTTGTGTTCCGCACTGTTTAGGGCTGGATATGGAGCTAGACCCCCGAAATGTGCCATGCTCAGTATTATTCTTGGAAACTATGTGAAACAAACTACATGGTATTATTGTCCCAAATGAACAACAGTTAAACAAAGAAACAAAAACATGACATCCGTAATCACAGTCTTTTTGAGAAGTTGATAATTGATAATGAATGTCATTGATCATTGATATCACATTTATCACGTCAACCTACCTGCACGGAAGCTTTTGTAGTTCTCGATGTGGAACTCTGCCTTCTCTATGGGTGTGATGAGGCACCTCTCTTGGATACCCGGACTGTCTGGTGCTGATGCTGCTCCACTGTCATCTTCTTGACTGGCGACTGTTGCCTCTTCAAATTGTCTGCCATCTCCACCACCACCGGCTTCATTGTCAGATTTAGCACACGCTCCCTCATCCTGAGGTTTCAAAGCTTCGGAGTTCTGACCCTCTTCATCGTGAAGAATACTTCTATCTGAGCTACTACATCGTTTGGAAGGCAATTTCATTTTCGTCAGGGTGGACAGCGTGATATTTAGTAGCTTAGTCAAGGAAAACCCAACATCTCTGTCTTCTATGAACAAAGACTCTGAAGAACTGGAGCTACGAAGAACACTGGCAAAATGCCGAAGTTCATCTCGGAGTAATTTGATAAAAGCCATTTCCTCTTCACGACAACAGCGGAGACCACAGTCGTCAGTGTCGATATGAAAACAGTGCTGCAGTCCCCGGTTTCTCTTACGGTCCTTCAGAATGAAAAATTTAAACTCTGCGTACGTCCTCAATAAGAATTGAAAATCGAGGCGAGGGGAAATTTGCGGTATTAATTTCTTCATGAGATGGTCGATCTCTAGCCAGACTGTGTTGGAAAGATGGCTGTCTCGCCCGGAGCATGACGGTTCTTTGGTTCTTTTTGTTTGACTACTAGAACACTGAGGTGTTCTAACTCGGCACGTGTACGCAAGTTCTCCGTGAAACGCACGACACATTGAGAAAATGGCTGCAGTATCATGAACAGACCAACCACTGCCTGTTCTTTGAATTGGGACTGTAACTACTTTAATATATGTGTTAATGGTTTCGGTTTCATCCTCTTCATCCGACTCCTCGTCCGTATGGTCACACATGTTTAAAAATTCACATAAAATCCCACTGCGAGATGCAGGAAATCCTGTACCTCCCGTATCGGAAGGTGATAATCCTGGCGGGGAAGAAGATGATGGTGAGGTGGCAAATGAATCAGGCGTCTCTCTGAACACACCTGAGGAAGTGGCGAATGAGTCGGGCGTGTCTCTGAACACGCCAGAGGAAGATGACGGAGTTTGAGATTCACAAGGGTTACAAGATGTCCAAATATTACACGACTCGCCGTGCCTGTTTCCTTCACTGTGTCCCATTCCACCATTGAACCCTGCATGTCCCTCGTTCTCCATAACATCACCGTGTCCTCGCATCCAAATATCTGAACTCAGCATCTGCATCCACAGGGTCAACTCTTCCTGGCTGATTCGGACAGCTTCCGGTTCAATTACCGTACAATTCCAACTCGAACATCTCGCCTCTTTGTATTGCAACAGAAAACTACCTAACAGATCCAATCTGACATCCAGGAACGTCGGAAGCCCATCTATGGTTTTTAAGACAGTTTTAATTTCGTGGTGGGAACAGTCCATGTCCAACTGCAATCTTACTCTTTCCCGCTCGTAGTTTTTATTCCAGAAATTCCACTCCGACAAGACCTCACCTCTGAATTGGTGAAACAAATGTTTCATTTTTTCCTCAACAACCCTGGACTCTTTTGCGGATAAGTTAAAACAGCGAGCCCACTTGAAGATACCGGCGAGTAGATAAGACGTGTCAATAGCAACAGACCCCTGACAGAAACCATTTATGACGTTCTCCAAAAGCCGGGTCATCCTCAGGACCAGTTTCTGATTCTCACTTTGCTGCGTCGTTATCTCAGGATGATCACCCGATAAATGGACAAAGTTTTGAACTGACAAGCAATGAGTAAATTCCCCCCACACACTTCCCTCAACACAAATAGTTCCTGATTTGTTATGATGGCCACGTCCAGTTTCTGTAGTAGTGGCATCAACATCATTACTTCGTGTAATTACAGCAGGACGAGTGTTAGAATCATTGATTCTAAAATCTGTATTAATAATATCCAGCTGTAGCGATTCCTTTTTCATATCAATATCATTACGATACCTTGAGGGAATGTCATTGCCATTATCGTTAGAACTAACTGAAGCGCCTTGAAAGTTCATACTACCATCACGACTAACAGGAAGTTGATTGTCATCGTTACAAATACAGTCACTGAAATCTTCACAACCACACAAAGGGGCAACAGTTCCACCCCCTGCTTTACTGTCATAACTCACTGTTGTGGAATGCAAGGACATTTCAGCCATATTATTATGCAACAATGACTCTTGAACGTTTACTTTCACTTTCAGACCACCCACAATGCCTTCATCCTCTATGTTACACATTTCCTCTTCCTCTTCTGCGTTGTACTCCTCAGTGAACCCGCACTGAAATTCACCGTGGTCAAAAGCTCTAGAAAGCTCGGCCATGTCTTGATAGGGCGATGCGTTCGGACCACTCTTTCTCTTCTGCCTCCACTCCTGAGTTCTGACAAACTCACAATTTTCTCTCAAACTCACCCCATCTTTGCCCTGTCTCCTTTCATCCTCACCATAACCAACATCGTCTCCCTCTCCTCCAGTCAGCCTGTCCCCCCCTTCTGGAGAAGAATTTGAATAGTTATCTGATGAATGAGAATTAGTGGCCGAACTCTGACGCAGACTGCTAGACTGGTCTTGAGAATCAGCAGAGTGTCCAGATTGAACTTTGTTGACTACTTCCTGCGTTTCAAAATCTGGCACAGCACCTGAATTTTTACCAGAGCTTTCACGACTTTGGCTTTCGTTGACAACACAACCATTACTGACAATAAGAGTATTGGTAACAGATAACAAGGAAGGAGTATCTATGGCGGCTGATTCACTGGTAATGGAAATGGTGATGTTTTTATCAGCAGAGAATGATGAAGTAGTTGTCTCTGTTACAGTACTAGCACTAAACAGAGTGTTTTGAGTGGAAAAAGCATCATTTGTAGTAGTAGTAATTACAGAGAAACTGTCATTTGTAGCTGGTGCCGTAGGATCGGATGGCGTGGAACTGGATGTAAATAAAGAAGTATATGAGGTAGACTCAGTATTTGAGGATGGATAATCTCTATCAGCTGTGGTAGAATTCATCTTTTCGATGTTTTGTTGGATGAAAGCTGCTCCTTCTTTACATACAGGTGGGAGGGCGTCACTGCCGATATTAGGTGCATTAACTTTGTAATCTAAGTCTTTGGTATAAGCTGCTTCGTGTGTGGTATCTTTATAATCAGCTGAATTTGAAATTGACAATACTGGTTCGTTATTTGGATGTTCAGAATTTGACATGCAGCGTTCACTATCCCCCAATAGTTCTTTCCCATTATTGTCCTCTGCCTTCTTTGTATCTCTTGCTTTCAGTTCCTCATATAAGTGAAATGGAACTAAATTTCCTTCATCCCTAGTGTCTCCATTACACGCATCGGTAGCTGTGAATATCTCGGTGTCTCGAGTCGCGTCGCCCATCACAGGCTCCTCTTTTCCATCTTGAGTCCTTACGTCTAATTCAACTCCCATTTCATTAATGGCAACGTTCTTCAGATTGTACGCTGATCCAGCGTTGCCCTTTGATTCGTCTGAAAACTCCTGGGATTTAGATCTCATTATGTTTTTGCTTAGTGTTTCCAAACTTATCTCCTGAACACACGAGCTCTGTGATGTGTCCGTTCCCCCGTGCCAAGAACCCGACATATCCCAAAACTTTGACGACATCGAAGACCATGAGTGTCTTGTACCGCCATTCCCGATACTTTTACCGACCTCTTCTTTCTGATAAGTCCTCAGAGGCAAAGGAGGAGCAAGCTGGTTGCTCAATTTCTCCACCAGCTCTTCTTCGGCCAGAGTTTTCCTTGTCAGCGGTGCTTCAGACACCACCAAGTTGCGGGGATGGTGAGGGCTCAGAGTAGCGCCGAGACTGTGGCGGAAGAACTGTTTGCGTAAAATGACGTTTGGATTATCGTATATACAGTCGATGGCGGACAGGGAGTCTGTAGTGTTTTCAGTTGTCAGCGTTGAGTCAATGGATATCGCAAGAGGAGCAAAGCCCCCAGAGGGTGACGTTTTCGATGATGTACCTCCAGTTGTGCTACCGTCTGACATTATGGAAGTCGTTAATGATGTACGAGGTATGAGTAAATTGCTGCGTTGTTCTTGTGGGCCGATAGACTGAGAAGAAATAAGAACATAGTGAGATTTACTACAGGAGGTGAAAAATTACAAAAAGAAGAACCAAGATATAATAGTGATCAAACATAAGAAAACACCACCCTTGTCTAGATGTTGAAATCACCCATCTGTATCCGTATTGCGAGATAGTACCTGCCACATACCTAATATCACACAAGGTAACCACAGGTAAAAGATACAAATACACACAAGCCCCCCCCCCCCCCAAATCCCATCCCCCTTACCTACCAACATAAGACCAGAGTTAGTAAATATATAGAAAAGCAAGTGATCAGTATACAGTGGCAAATACTTCGAATTGCTCCTTGAACAACATCAACACAGTACAGGATGCCAAAATATATGTGTTCTCTTATTGTTGATGAACACTCTTAAGTATTCTTCTAAAGTGAGGAATAATTTAATATATGGGCAACATTGAACATCATTGCTTTGCCTTGAATGAACGGGACCCAGAAGCAATTTAAAAAAATCAGCAGCAAAATGTGGTGTTGGTGGTTAGGCCAATCGATTCGACATCAAAAGATCCTGAGTTCTAATCCTGACCGAGTCTGCAGATGTCGAGTCATTGGGAAAAACTCTTTACACGTTTCCTCACTCAATTCAGGTGTGAATGAGCACCCAGCTGCAGGCAGAGACAAACATTTCCAGTATGTTAGTATGACAAGCCTAACACTAACAGGCTGCTCTATCTACTCTATAGGGGCCTACTAGTTGAGAAAGATATTGCCAGTATGTTAGTATGACAAGCCTAACACTAACAGGCTGCTCCATCTACTCTATAGGGAACTACTAGTTGAGAAGGATATTGAATGGCGCTGCCTGCTTGGGGATAAAAGTCGGCAAGTCTGACGAACAATTTGGATCTTGCTAAAGGGAAGCTAGATGTATCAATGGCTTAACACAGACATAGGGCTTACCATTGTGACACTACACATTAATCAATTCTTCAAAAAGGCAGCTTACCTGATAGTGTGACGAGCCGTCCATCTCAAATTTAGAATCCAAATCGTCATCCACATCGTCTGTTACCATTGAGGAAGTTAAAAGGACTCTCTCCCTGACATCCTCAAGCGTTTCATAATCTGGCTCAATCTCAAATTCAATGTGTGATATTGACGTATCCAGGCCTGAAGCAGTTCCTACTTTTTCTTCTTCTAACGGGGTAGTCGCATCTGTCTTTTCACTCAGTTCACTCGCTCTTCTCTTGACATCTTCCAATGTTTCGTAGTCATGATCAAACCGACTTCGGACTTTGGCCGCTATGAATAGATTCAGATCAAAAGTATTTTGAATGCTACTGGGAGTAGCAGAGGAGGAGCTGGACTGTTCTTCGTCTACTTTTTTTGCTTTGGTTTTAGAGTTTATTTTGGCGTACAGATCTTCCACATTGACACACTCTATGGTACTAGGGGGAGTGTTACTGTGAGGAGTTGAGCCATTGCTAAGATTATTTGCCATGGATGAAGATGACGCTACTGAATACTGAAGCAATTCCTTCGCTCTGGCTCTGTCCCTCTCTCTCTTCTCTTGATTCGCTTTTTCCGTTCCGCTGGAATACTTTTCCTTTATTTCTTCTTGCACAGAGTTGATGGTAGCGTATGGATCTTCTTCGCTACCCTCGCCCCACGATTCTGAAATATTGTCGTTGTCTTCTGCGGAGGGCATGTTTGAAAAGATGACCTCTGCACTTCCATTCTCATCCTGGCACACAACACACACGCATTTATCTTTACGGATTAGAATGACGTTCTCTTTGTCGTTCTGCGCTCTCCGAGGTGTTTTTACGGAAGAAGTGACAGAGAAAGATGCGTTTCCTGCATCTCCCTGTTCGCTTATTCTCATCGGATCGTCACTCTTTCTCCTCAATCTCGTAGGCTTATCGAAGTCTTTCAAATCATATCTCCCTTTACTGCGAAGACGGAATCTGCGTTTCAGTTTTGAAAACAACCCTCCACTCGGAGACTGAGTCATTGCGCTGGTTTCTTGGACACGAGGCTGTGATGGTAGTGTAGCCGACCTTTCATTGGCGGCCGCTAGCGACAATCTCGCTCCCACAGTATTGGATCCACTGTATTGTTTACTGCCGTGATCCTTCCTTGACAGCTTCCTCCTAAAGAGGGAAAACCTCTTGTCTTCCTCTCTCTCCTCCATTTTGTATTGGTTCACAAGGGGCCACGGTCACTGAGCATAAAAACAGTCATGAAATTCCAATCATTATTGTGTCTTGGAATAAGCACATCTCGACTTGAACACAGCCGTGTTTGACCGAGAACCATCTTCAGGCTAAACACCCAAAACGACCAGAGTTTTTTTTTCTCTGTGTGTTAGTTGGTAAATATTCTATCTGTCTTCACATCTTAAAAAGTTATCATATGAAAGATAAATTATAAATGTCTGAGAATCTCTCCAAATGTTCATATGCAGGTAGAATGAACACGGTGGAATATATCAAAATTCAGTACTTGTCTTGATCTTTTTGAACAGGTAGATGAAACTGAAAAAAAAAGAACAAAATAAACAACATATAATAATATATAGATAAACAATAAGAAGTGGGCTAAAATAAGAATAATCTGCAAAACATAGAGAGAACATGTAAAATGTCAAAACTCATATCAATTCTAATCTAATCTATGCAAGCCTTGTGGTTCATATCTTGGTTTTCATCATTGTCGTTCCTGACATTGCCTTACTTTAATTCTCTATTTTTCACTTAAAATTCAGAATGCAACCTCTAGCACAAATATTTCTTAGGGTTTACAGTGAATAAGACCCCATTTTTTGGTAGCTGTCTCTTTGGTAGCTGTGACATAGTTTTATCTTGCTTTGTGAATGCCACCACTATGCGCATTTTATGTGGACATTATTTAGGTGCTATATTAATTACTCATTATTATTATCGATCATTAGTCACCAAATAATCTCCATAGAACACTTGTAGGTCCAAAACACAATCAGTGATTACTCAAGCAGTCCAGAATTACACAATGATAGTGTACATTTTCTACTCGAGCTTCTTGTTTAAAAAACTACCACTTAAGTGACATGTCCTTTAAATAGGCTTGTGGCATTTTAAAGATTAGATAATCACACATACACACACACTCAAACACACAGAGATTACCAACAACTATACCTAGGCAAAAGTTATCTATGAGAAACTGGTTTCTTAATCAGCTTAAAATAACCCTGTGAACTTAAATTATGCTAAAAGCCCAAAGACCTAAAGCTGCCTTGAAAACACCCAAAGGCTAGCAACTTGACTCATCCGTCAGGAATGTAAGCAAAGCAGCAATGAAGAAGAAACTAGGATGTAAGCCACTTATGGAATGTCGGAAAGACGAATGATTGGCACTGCTGTACAAAATATTGAATGGACTAGTCGGACAAATAATCTTAACATAATATACAACACCTGTCTACAAAAAAACATCAAACTCCAGGAAACCTAAAGGTGTTAAAATTCTCAACTGATCCAAAAACTTGTTTGTGCCTTGCACTATCAAAGATTGGAATTTACTTCCCGAAGACTGTAAACTGCACTGGGCTTGAGAAATTAAAACAGACAACGAAACATTCAAACTCAGGCTTAATCAGGAGGGACTCGATACCCCATGTTCATAGTGAGTCACTTCCGAGTGAATTTACAGATTCAGATCCACATACACAATGAGATAATGTCATGCACAAAGCTTCTATTTGTTGTTGGATGTTTGTCACATTTCCTCTTATGCTTATCTGACTCCATTTTGGCTACTTGATTGCCTTGAGAATATATTATTATCTGTTTATCATGATACTGGGGTGGCATCCTATACTCAGCACATTTTATAAGTTTTTATCAACACCTTTACATGAAGAGTAAACATACACTTTTAGAATAAAAACAATGACAAATTGAGAATCAAGAGAAGGCATTCACAACTTTAAGTGGACTATATCCCATATTTTGCATGACATAGATGGAAAATGATATAAATAAATAAATAAAATTGCTACACTGAAAATTGAGCTAACAATTTCACAGAACAATAATACATGACTTGCAGGTAATCAGCCCACTTCATCTAAAATCCTTAATTGGCATTATGATCATGAGTAATTCAGTGTTTCGTCAATCTTAACAAGCTGAGACTACAGTGGTCAAATAAGACCACCCAGATTTCAAAGGAAAATAATTGAGGGGTTTTATTTTTGGACACCCCCCCCCCCCCCCACCATTTACTATTTTCTTAGCTAGTGACATTGATTCCAATAAATTGATTATCACTTCCCAACCTTCCCCTTAAAAAACTCAGAAAAAACCCAAAACAAACACAAAACAAAACAAACACAAAAAAGAAACAAGCAAAAAAAGTAACAAAACTAAACACAAACAAAATACACCCCCCCCACCCCAACAAAAACACACCACCCCCCCAAAAAAAACAAAAAAAAAACAAACCCCAAACATGTAGGCAAAAAAACATGCCCGTTTGATGGTAGGTAAGGGCTAAAGCTAAAACAAGCACAAAGTAAAAAAGCCACCCCACACCCAAAGCCGCCAACAGACATCACACAGTGTGTGTTATGTTAGGATACACAAACCTTTCTCTCACACACACACACACAGCAATACTTTGGTTTTGACGCGTAGTTGGATGCTCGGTCCCCACCGATACTTGACTCAATCTCAACTCAACTCTCACAACCAACTGAGCTGTGGTGAGAGTTGAAGAATCGGTGAATCTGAGGACCTGAACCAATTCTTGAAATCTCCACTCACATACACTTTTAAAACATAAAGCAATGGCAGATTGAGAATCAAGAGAAGGTAATCAATTCTTTCTGAGCAGATTATTATATCATATATATTTTGTGACACATCTAGCTGGAAAATTAGATAAATAAATTCTCACTATGAATGAATGCGTAACATTTAGTAGTTTAGTATTCATCTCCTCCAATTGTGTCTCACCTTGCCGCGGTGGAGGAGCTTGCGCGGTCTAAGGATTTCTAAGGCTATATTAAACAG
>JARFNW010137013.1:0-10750 GCA_031763155.1 Dirona albolineata | reverse complement strand
CACCACCACCACCACCACCACCACCACCACCACCACCACCACTACCACCACCACCACTACCACCACCACCACCACCACCATCACCACCACCACCACCACCACCACCACCACCACCACCACCACCACCACCACTACCACCACTACCAACAACTAGATAGAACATAATATGGCATAATTGTGTATCATTTTGGAGTCGTCGCAAGACATGCACAGGTTTGCCAATTTTCCCAGGAAACACCCCAGGAGTTTTTTCACAATATTTTTGTCTTTCACTTTGTTTTTATCGTGGGTTATATTGGTTTGTTTGTTTTTTGAAGTACCCAGCTTTTCTGGGCAAAGGTTTTGGAATTCTAATTCTAGTAGGGTGAGCAATACTGCATACAAGGTGTTCGAAAATTATCTTTACAACTTTATGAATGAAACATTTTCATTGACCAACGCCCATACTCATACTAATACTACTATGGTGAAAGAAGGCATCAGACAATGGTGATTTATTAAACATTGTGTCAATATGCCAAATGTTCAAACACATTTATAACATCAGCATTTGACTCGCAGTAAATTTTATGGTTTTCTCTTTATAAACAACCATCATACAATAATCATAATTCAATTGTCATCATGTTATTGTTATTAATCTTAGATTTATAAACTATATTTTAAGTTGTAAATGTAATTTTCGACACCCTGTGTATGTGTTTGTGGGTTGCACATTCCAAATATTGCCTCTGGTAAAATTTCCAGTTTCTATAGCTGTCATGTGAACACCTGAGGCTAACTACAATAATACCATGTTGTCTGGTCCAGATATAATTATTATAATATGAGTAATATTGAACAGTGTAGTACTTCTTGTACCAAACAAAGTTTATTGGCACAGTGGGCTGATCCCCTGCTTGCTTTAAAAACCTTGATCTATAGATTTTCCAGCTCTGTATCAGGCCATGTGTACAAGTGGGGCACAGACTTGCATTTAACCTGGATGTGTTTTAGCTGGGTCAGACAGCTGATCCCTGCATTGTTTAATTACAGTTATACCGGGAACAGATAACAAACATTCCATATGCGAAATGTGATTGATTTAATTTCTATTCTTTCATCTGAGATGGATTCCATCAACAGTGGGAAGGAAGGTGTTTGGACAGTCTGTCACAATTGTTGAACTAAACAACATTATGGTTTCTATGGCAAAAATGGCTTGGGTGGAGTCTTTACGACTAGATGAATTATTTTATTATTCATCTGTTTAATATTGGGCTCTTCAAGGGTATTGAATAGTTACCTGCAACAATTGTTTTAAAGTTGACACCTCCATCTTTGTCAGGGCTGTGTAATGGTGATATTAGACACGCCCGACACCAATGGCCATTTTCCTTCCGTCCTTCAGGTGGTCCTTTCAAATCAAAATGTCCGTCCGGTGTTTATTTCAAAGGAAGCACCATGTTACCTATCTACACCATGTATTATTTTTTCACGTGCTATAATACACCGAAAGGTACAAAAGGTAATTTGATCAAGAAAGAAAGAAAGAGCTATAACTATAATACAAAAACCTATCTGACCAGTTGGTCTCCGTCAGTGTCAGGCGTTTGTGTGAAACCACCCAAAGGCTGGTACAGCACTACAACTAAACAGTAAGCCCTGCCACTACCACCACAACTAAACTGTAACATGATTTTCATCACATACATATCTGGCGTGAAAACTAGTGACAGACTCCCCCTGAAAGTACATTGCAATCCGCAAGAAGTCACCACTCTTGAAGTCAACACCACTCTGTGGTCCCGAATTTTATTCTATTTGCACAAGTATTTTTATTTCCGATTAAGTCAACGGCCTCTGCGCCAATTTTGCTGCGTGGATAAAAGAAAGAATAAGAAAAAAAAGAGGGAGAGTGTGTGTGTTATGTTTATCTGCCAGGTTACACACTGGCTGGTTTCTCTCTCACCGCTGCTGCGTTGATCGTGAATGTGATGGCACCATTTACCACTGGGGTAACAGCAATGTGTTTATCGGTAAAATGTATGGACCTCATGGTACATTGTTTTCCAATTTACAGGTAAAGGTATTTGGGCGCAGTGGGCTCATCACCTGCTCGTCTTTCATTCATGATGCAGTCTTTCCAGCCATATGTTAGGTGATGAGTGGTGTAAGTCCTCATTGACATTTGGATCCATTTGTCATGTGCACCCTTCAGAGCTTGACATATGGCTGGTCCCTACACTGCTTATTGCAGTATAAAGGGGATTCGATAAACAAACAAAGAGACAATGGATAAGTCAACCGTTTTTTGGGGTCCTGTGGTGTTGACTTTATCCCGGATTCCACTGTATTTGATGTGAAAGGACGACCCGACTGAAAATGGGCGAAGGCGTTGGGTGTGTGACTGTTTGGATCCTTAGTCAATGTCAGGATACAATAGGTCAAAACCGTTTGCTTGGGTTTTCCATTTCCCTGAGGTGGCTCTGTAGGTCAAAACCGTTTGCTTGGGTTTTCCATTTCCCTGAGGTCGTTCTATTGTGAGTAAAAAGTACCATGGCAAACAACTTTACAATAGTCTTTTTTGTCGGTACCTCCCGAATAGCAAGGTCAAGTTGTTGGGGAAGGCCTTCTCCAACTATCTTGTCCGATTGAAATTCCATGTCATGGGAATTTATAGGACAAGTCACCACAAGGTGTGGGGAGGTGTGGGGTTGGGATTTCCACACTAACAAATATGGAAAAAAAAGAAAACACCAGCAGCACAAATTTAGAAGCGTTTTATTTTTATTTCTGGTAGGTCCAGAGAAAGGCATGACAAATAAAACATTAAAATTTTGAAGAGAATTGATGCCAAAACCCCCCGTGTGTGCATAATATAATATGTATAAAATGGTTGCATTCAAATGATGGTGATAGTCTCAAACTGAATTACCTTTAATATAATATGTATCAAATGGTTGCATTCAAATGATGGTGATAGTCTGAATTACCTTTTCACCAACAAGAAATGAGCAAGGTCTGAAATATCCAGAAAAATGGATGAGATGGTCTTCTACTTCTAATTATAATAATATTACTTAGAATCATAAATCATTACCAGGTTATGCTCACTACCTTCACAATCAATTCAGTTACAGACAATCACAAACAAGAGGTTCTAGTAAAAATCAAACCGAGAACTACAATACAATAATCCAGACAACGTGGCATATGTAACAAGCTTTTTTGGTTACTGCTTCTACTGTTCTATTTCTACTCAATACCAATGAATATTATCAACAATGTAGAATTATTGAAAATGTGAAAACAATCAAATCAACCCTATTCTACTGCACTCATATTTTTATCTCTCCATCTGATCTGAGTAAACTGCTTGGCAATTCAACCTGAACAATTGATCCATTTTTCTCCTTTCCTTTCATGTTGCAAAAATTGAAATTTTCTACTCACAGTCACAGAACATTGAAAAATGTTATTTTATTAGTATTTATTAGTTAAAAAAAAAAAGAAGTCCAATTTGATGGATATAGCATTGAAAACAAAAATAACATACGATAAAAATAATGGTATATATAGATGGTAGTGCTAGTACGGTAATAAAATCATAATCTTGCTTATAAGAATTACCTACTATCATAAATAACTTATTGGCTGAGTATTTAAAATCGTCTATTGTCCGTCTCTGACTGTCACCCTCTATACTGATGTTAATTAAGGTGCTTAACACTATCTGTTTTAAAAATACAGTAGCTACCGGTCAATAAAAACTTACCGCTATATAAAGCCTATACTATATATACATTATATTGATATGATAAAAAAACAAAAAAACCCAGAAATTTGTTTAAAATATTTATGACCGTTGTAAAATTTTAAAAAGTATACAATGTAGTTCCACCCCTTCATATTAAAATTAAAGCAGCACCAGGTTTCGATACCAATACCAAACACATTTCCTGTACAACAAAAATCTACCTGTACCAACGAGTCTATAATATTATATTCAACATCAGAGAGAATCTGAAAAAAATACTTACATCCCTGTCTCTGTTGTTACCTTGTAGCTTCTTATTTGTATAATCTTTTATTGTACCTCTACATTCAATGGTTATAATAACAGTCAATGACAATGACAATGGTAGAATATTGGACGGCTGACTATCCTCACCAATATAATAAACACCAAGGCATGGGTCAGTAATTTCGACACCACAAATCTGTGGGTGAATGAGAATGGATTTAACAAATTAAATTTTTTTTTTGGAATATAGCAGCAGATTCGATTTATTCTAATTTAACCTGAAATATATATGAGGTCATGATTTTAAAGGACATAATATTACCCTATAACAAACAATAACGCAAAGCATACAAATACACAAACACTACAAACACTAACGCTACCAGAATCCTATCCAAACTTGAATTGCAATTATAATTGTATAAACTGTAGATTGTAGAAACATACAGATTAGTATTTAAGTTCAAGTAAACTATTTTATAACAAAAATCATGGTTGGTTATTTGTATGTGTATAATAAACATGAATGATATAAATGACTGAGAAAATGAAGAAATTTTTATCCTAACCACGCCAAGCTACGAGCTGGGCTTTGAGCTGCCCTGTAGTCGTGCAGTGATAATGTTTGGATGAATTATAATAGTTGGAGTGGCAACATGTCTAGCTACGAGCTGGGCTTTGAGCTGGGCTTTGAGACGCGCTGTAGTCGCACAGTGATAATGTTTGGATGAATTATTAGAGTTGGAGTGGCCACATGTCAAGTGTCCGCTTGTCCGTGGACAAGTTACAGTTACTTACAGATTACCCATTGGTCTCAGAGTTCTTAGACGTGGGGCCACACCGTTATAATACCAATATACAAAAATGGGACGAGGTACTTGACCTACTTAACTGAACATTGTAGAAAACATTGTCATCTGACTTTGCAACCGTCAATGAAAAACGAAAAGGATAATAAAACAGAATGAATTGAAACTTGGATAAGCTGACTGGGTGAAAATTATGAAGCAAAGAAGTAGAAGTACATATTTAATATTATTAATAATAATACACACAACAGCAATTTGATAATGATAAGCACCTACACGAAGAAAACAAATTAACAAAAAATATATAAAAATGAATATGAATAAGAAATAAAAACAGCAACCGAACACTCCACCATGCCACCCACATGTGACTTTGATGACAGAATCACTGCCATTCGTAAGCTGTTCAATAAAACTAAAAAGATGAGCATTGTACCAGATGACCTTTGATGAGTACGGGAAAACAAAGCGTTTTATATATATATATAGATATATAGGCTACACTTAAGAGGAGTTCAAGGGTTTGAATCCTAGCAGAGCTACTGATGTTGGGGCCTTGGGAAAGACTTTACACATATTAATCCTCACTCAACTCAGCTGTGAATGAGTTACCCAGCTACAGGTAGAGACAGTACGTATGTTGGTACGATGAGCGTACGATGAGCATAACACTAAAAGTTGAGGTTGCTCTACTGTCAGCTCCCCCTGGGAATTATGATGATGAATATTCATGAATGACAACGGCCAGCTGGGGGATAAATGATGAAGTCTCAGAGCCTGAACTTGCGCGGGATCAAAACAAAATTATTCAGTCCTTCAGCCGTTGCCTTGGGCATTCCAAAGGAGTAAAGATAATCCATGAAACAGGAATCGCCCATGTTGTCCAAATGAGCAAATCAGGGGTTTAAATTAATAATCTTGGCCAAGGAAAAAACCCGAAATGCCGGGTCACCCAGGTTGCAGTGCAAAGCCTTATCCACTCCCCCATCATGCCTCCCCTCCCCTCCCCCCCCGACTTGTACTGGGATGCAGACTATATAAACCCATCTTCATCTATTGAGGGATGCCTGGCTAGACAAGGAGGGGTCAGTCAGCTAGACAAGGAGGGGTCGGTCAGCCAGCCGGTCAGAGTGTTGACCGGTCCAGGTATATATTCCATGGAAATATAATTTATATAATAATTTACAAACACATCGTCTATCAATACTACTATCTATCATAGCAATAGCAAATGCAATGGTACAATGGTACCGCACAATCAGATCAATGGCAAATTAATACTTTCACTTTCACCAGGCTAATGACGTGTATGTGTGTGTTTGTGCATGCGTGCATTGTTTGTGCGCATGAGTTTGTTGTGTGTCACTGCTCATGTATGTTGTGTGAGTGTATGGTGTGTGTGTGTGTGCATGTGTATATATGTGTGTAGGGACATAAACTCATAAAATAAATAGAATCTCACTAACTCGTAACAACACCCCAACAACATAACGTCAAGAACGTTCACCAAAATCAAAACAACGGCAAAGAAATGAAATAAGAAAACAACATCAAGGACGTAGCCAGCCACACAAACTCCCCTAAAACTAGACTTAGTAATGATGGTGGTGGTGGTAACCCTAACCCTATGTAAGATTAACACAGTACATAATAAATCATATGACATAATAACAATAGCAATAACAAACTTGGGCATAAAATTATCTTTCATCCAGACCAAATCAGTCAAAGGCCCTCGAATGGTTTTAGTATTAGTATTACAACAAGTTGACTGTTTACGGTACGGTACTTAAAAAAAACAAAACAAAAAACATTTTTTCTTTTTACCTCAACCTCTGATTTTGGCAAGCCGTGCTTATGGGGTAGGGGGTGGGAGGGGATAAAATGGGGGTGGGTGTAATGTAGTGGAAGAGCTCAAAGAACACATATATATATATAAATATTACATAATATAGACCAGCGGTTCCCAACCTGGAGGTTAAAATAAAAAGGGAGCTCCGCGTCCGAGAGTAAGTTGATGGAGAAATTGATCAGGCATTTCAAAGCTTGTGAAGACAACATTCTTTGTTAATAAAATTGAGACAAAAAAAAAGAAAAGTTTTCAGTACTGAAAATGTTGGGAACCGCTGGTCTACTGTGTTGTGTTAGTAACAGTAAAAGTAAAACAACCAAAGATTTGATTTATTTCAATATTCAATGCAAGACACGATCTTAAAAATGGTGTAAAATTATAATTATAATATATATCTTAATTTGAACAATTTGTATCTCTCAATGTCAACAAGGCTACACCAACATTCCTGGCTACTCGGACTCGGACACACAGTTGTGAAGATGGACATTATTATTATGCGACATTTGAAACGTTACACGTGTAGATATAGTTG
Organism: Dirona albolineata; assembly: GCA_031763155.1. Lineage (NCBI taxonomy): Eukaryota > Metazoa > Mollusca > Gastropoda > Nudibranchia > Dironidae > Dirona > Dirona albolineata. The sequence continues at coordinate 3,548 of JARFNW010137013.1, read as the reverse complement.
ATGACACAGTCACGACTCACAAGTCTTTATCAACACATTAAATACAATTACATATTTGAAGGTGTCAATAAAATGATACAGTTACAGTCACACGCAGGTCTTTGCTAACACCTACTGACGCATAACATTTTACTACACACAAGACTTGACACACGACACATCACACATATAGGTATTTGCTGACACGTAACATGAAACACAACACTAACACACGTCTTTGCATTATAAACTCAACCCATAACAACTAGACACCAACAACATATATGATAAAACTAGAGATAAGTCTTTGATCCCCGGTTCCCAGCATCGCCGTCGCCAGCACCCGCACCCCCAAATGCGACTTCCTCGTCGTCGCTGAGCCGGGGCGAGTAGCGATCCATTTCACTGGTGGCCACAGACTCCAGCGTGTTGTCCGTGATCTCCTCACCGTGCGCCCGTCTCAGCTCCGTCTTGAGGATGATCTCGTTGGTGACGTAGGCTTCCCGTCGGATTCGTTCCTTCAGCTGAGTCGGCATGTCGGGGATCATCCAGGCAATCAGGCTAGTCAGGACAACGACCACATTCTGGAGGGATGGTGTGTGTGTGTGTGTGTGTGGGGGTGGGGGGGGGGGATCAAAATAGACAGGAATATGGAATAGGACTCTCCTCACAGTTGGTTATAATTTTATAATGATGATGATGATGATCGTGGTGGTGATGGTGGTGGCGATGATGATGATGATGTTGATGATGATGGTGGTGGTGATGGTGATGATGATAATATTAATCATAAAATAACAAAATAATAATAATAATAATTATTATTATAACAATGATAATAATAATAATAATAATAATAATATTAATAGTAATAATAATTAAAAAAATAAAATAATAACAATAACAATAACAATCATTATTATCATTACTATAATCCGGAAATGAAGAAATAAAAAAGGTCCACACAATTGGCCCTTGGCACAATACCTCAAAGATACAGACGAAGGCCAGCCTTGCCGTCAGAATATGCCAGAAGATCTCTGACCGTCTGTAGTTGGGGTCGTCCCACGGAGGGTTACGGAAGTCTTTGTATCTGGAAAGAATTAGTAAATAAATAAATAAATTCCCAAATAAATTCCCTTTATCCATCCCAGGGGGGAAATTTGTCTTTAGGATCTACTCCTAAGGTAGACCGGAATAATAACCCGCAGGCGTTAGCAGCAGTGCAGCGCAGCAAAGTGGGATCAAGTTCTTGAGAAAAAAAGTCAGTGCTTCCACCGGGATTCCCGTAACCTCTCAAACCAAAGGCAAATGATTTAACCACTGCGCCACCTGCTCTCCAGGGAACACCAGGTTACGATTGGATTGTACTGCCACCGACTGCATTGGTTTCTATCTCTCAACCGTAAACCACGACAATGTCATATCTACATATCTATCTCTGTCCCGTAGTCCGGTGGACCATAGAGGCACCACACGACATGACAACCAATCTTCTCCATTCTTCTCGTTTCTCTGTTTTCCTCACAGTTTAGCTCAGCCGACAATGAGCAATCGTAAAGCAATTAGAGCATGGTGACTATCGTGAGTAAATACTAGATAAATGTCATTTATCATAATTAAAATATCTGTCCGACTCCCACATTTTCCTTCAAGATTGATGACAATACAATAATATATGGTATCACCCTTTCCAGTAGAGAGAGGTATTGGATAGAGAGAGAGAGGTATTGGATAGAGAGGTATTGGATAGAGAGAGAGAGGTATTGGATAGAGAGAGAGAGAGAGAGGTATTGGATAGAGAGAGAGAGAGAGAGAGGTATTGGATAGAGAGAGAGAGAGAGAGAGAGAGGTATTGGATAGAGAGAGAGAGAGAGGTATTGGATAGAGAGAGAGAGGTATTGGATAGAGAGAGAGAGAGAGAGAGAGAGAGAGAGAGAGAGGTATTGGATAGAGAGAGAGAGAGAGAGAGAGAGAGAGAGAGAGAGAGAGAGAGAGAGAGAGAGAGAGAGAGAGAGAGAGAGAGAGGAACCCAGAAACGTCTAAACCACCCAGTCTCCACCAGTCTCTACCTGCACATGTCGACTTGGCCAGGGAGGGCGTCGTTGGGCATCTCACCCTCTTTGAAGTCGGCCGTGTGGAAATAGGCCAGGGTGAAATTGACATAGCCGTGGAGGGACTCGTCTTCGCTGTAACGCAGGGAGTAGACGAGACGGGGGATGAACTCAGAGGTCAAGGCAATGATGAAGGCCTGGGGTTGGTTGGAAAAAAAAATTAACACGTGCCAGTATGCGTCAATGTGTCATTGATGACATGACATAGTCTACCAACTACTGCCGGTTATCCGACCGACAGATATCCGAAATACTCAAACGATCGAACAGGCTGAGTTGTTTGGGAATAAATTGAATAGCTATCTTCTTCGTGTAGGCACATTCCTATTCTAACGCCTATCCAACATATTCACTATTCGGGACGTACCCATTTTGATGGCATTTTGCGTTCACTTTGATGTACTTTACATCCATCATTTCCTATTTCATTAGCATTTCGTCGCCTTGTTTTACGAATATAGAACGCCTTTGGGTTTTTCAATCGGAGTGTTTTCATCTATTAACAAAATAATAGAAATTATAATAATTTATGTATATTATTAATATATGTATAATTTGATGACAGGCAATTTGCATTTCTATACATTATATATATTTAAAAAAAACCCCATCCCACCAGCCCAGGGTCAAGTTGACCCAGCGCTCACATTTGAGATGATAGCAATCCTGGAGATTCCGTAGAGCACGCTGTACCACACACCTGGGGAAGACAACAGGTGAAAACACATCAAGGTACATCAAGGTGTTCATTACCACTAGTCTCCACATCGACTCATGAATTACTGTTAGTGGTCATACAGTCTTACAATGACATGAAATAATCAAAACAAATCAGTGAAGGGGCTAGTCATATGTCAAGCCCTGAAGGGTATTAATAGTATTATATATATAGTCTTACAGCTGCTATAATAGTTTTCTAAACACACATTTTCATATTTATTCTTACAGCTGCTAAAACAATCAACTTATTTCAAAAACCCCCAACAACTTATTATTTATAGCAAAAAAAAATAACCACTGGCCCACATAGTCAAATGGCCACTGGCCCACACAGTCAAATGGCTACTGGCCCACACAGTCAAATGGCCACTGGCCCACACAGTCAAATGGCTACTGGCCCACAGTCAAATGGCCACTGGCCCACACAGTCAAATGGCCACTGGCCCACACAGTCAAATGGCCACTGGCCCAGATAGTCAAATGGCCACTGGCCTACAGTCAAATGGCCACTGGCCCAGATAGTCAAATGGCCACTGGCCTACAGTCAAATGGCCACTGGCCCAGACAGTCAAATGGCCACTGGCCTACAGTCAAATGGCCACTGGCCCAGACAGTCAAATGGCCACTGGCCTACAGTCAAATGGCCACTGGCCCAGACAGTCAAATGGCCACTGGCCTACAGTCAAATGGCCACTGGCCCAGACAGTCAAATGGCCACTGGCCTACAGTCAAATG
>JARFNW010136991.1:0-10760 GCA_031763155.1 Dirona albolineata | reverse complement strand
AGTAAATTGGACAACAATGTACCATGAGGTCCATACATTTTACCGATAAACACTTTGCTGTCACCCCAGTGGTTACTATTCAGTTATAGGGGAACTGACAGCTGTCACCTGGGTAGTTTAACAAAAATCCAAGTATTAATATATCTACAATTATAATACAAGGCATTATTTGCAAATAGCGCCCAACCCCGTTTTTACAGGCTCTGGGCATTTTATAGAATCGACAGTAAGGCGAAGCGTCAACAAACATCGTTAGAGACTTGGAAACAATGTAATGATTAGTAAATACAAATTCCAAAATTCCTCCCACCCTTTCATTGAAGGTTGACATAAAGTTAAAGTCTTGTCGCCAGACTTACCTGGGCTGCTTCTTTCTCCTTTTTCTTCCTCTCCTTTTCTAATCTTTTCTGCTCTTCTTGCTGTGGGGGAAAAAACAAAGAAGATGAGAAGTAGTATCACATTTAAATAACTATGCTGACATGAACAGAATGGGAGTCTCTTTACATCTTAGAATACTGATTTATTTTTAACTGGTAAAAAAAATAAAACCATAAAAAAACAAAAACAAATTAATATCTGAACAACAAATCACACTGCCCCTCCACCCCCAGCCCAAAGAAAACATAGAGACCATCCATTCACCCCCCACCCCCAATCCAAGAAGAAGAAAAAAAAATACAACTAGGCAGCAGCAGCAACCACACTCAAATCTTCCTTCAGCCATATTTAGCAAAACATCATAAAAAAAATATATGTCTCCAGTCCAATGAAAGACAGCATGAAAAAATCCCCAAACTACCTATATATACATCTCTACCTTCAATTTCTCTTCCCTCTCTTTCATAAGAGTCTCCTTGTCCACCAGCTTGATAACAGGGGGAGCACCCTCGTGGTCTTCCAACCTCACACCTAAATTTGGTAGAGTGACGTCCCTTACTTCATCGCAAAGCTTTAGGATATCAGTGGCTGTAAAAATATAAATAAGATTGAATAAAAATTATTCAAACACAGCAGGAAAAAATATAAAAGCAAAAAAAAACCCAAGACAAACAAAACACATCCTTTCTAATACAGTAATACCATAATTATCATTTCCTCTTAAACTTAATCGCAACTTTGGATAATCGCAATAAATTCTTGACTCCCGACGAGTTGCGATTAAGCGGAGAGGACTGACTTATCATGACCCGAATAAAAACCAAACCAGGGCCCAAGATAAGATGAGTTACATAGGGATTAGACAAGGCAGAGATTCAGATGACATAAAACGTAATGGAATACCTGGTAAAAAAAATAATTTATATTGTTTTTAAAAAGTCTTTGGGGTTTTTTTTTGGGTTGCTTTTAGGTACTAATTGGCAACCAGGAATTTGGAATTACAACAGGATTTGGAAAAACCAATTCAGACTGTAAAACTATACATATATAGGTATATATAATCTTGCAATACCTTTCTGTTCTCTGGCAGTTTTTCTCACACTCTCTCTGAAGGTCGCAAAAGCATCCAGATATGGCATAACAGTTTCTTCCGTCTGATTGTGGTTGAGAGAAAAAAACATAATATATATTTTTAAAAAGACTGATAAAACAAAATTATAAAATGATTTTTTTGGCCAAGTCTGCCAGTTTCCTTCTGCTAATGGGTAGACACCATGGCTATACTATTCAACCATCCCAGATAAAATTTACATAAAGTACTACCTACCACTTCCATAACCTTCACTGACTAAGTTTTTTTTTTAGTTAAACAAACTATACATTACCACACTGCCAATGACACTGGATAACAACCTCAAAAGAACTTTTTAAACTTAAATTACGGCTTACAATCCAATGAGACGTATTGACCTCCTGTTGTCAACTGCCTGGTGAGAGCAGAAAGCGGCAACAAAATCGTATTCTAGACGATAAAGGAAATGACTGGGGCTACAAGTTCTGACGACAAATACACTGTTCAATGTTACTCACGTAGACTTGAGTTTTGTTCTGTCAATTATTGAAGCTAATTTACATTTTACACAACTCTCTATTACCACTCAAGTTCTGACGACCTTGTCAACGAAGAAAAATATTACTTAAGTAAAGTCAGTCCAACCATACAACTACTACTACTACTACTACAAAAAATTATAATGAAATACGGCAACAGCTTACATTGGCAGCCTGAGTTCCTCCCTGGGGAAATCCGATGGCCTGGTTCTTGGGAATGACACCCATGGTCTGGGGAAACAGAAAAGAAAAAATATGTAAAAAATAAACACCCAAAAAAACCCCCCAAAACAACTAGGAAAAACCCCCCAAAACCCCAATTAAAGTTAAAGACAATCAAAACAAACCCAACAGTCCTTTTATCTTATGAATACGGTCACAGTCTATGGTCAAGTCACCAGGTTTCCATTGTCAAGGAACTCACACAAGGGTATAAGTATAAATACTTATTGGCTTCTTCATCTGATTACTGGCTTACGGCAGCACCACCACGTTACTGTTATCAACAACAGCATCTGTGACCATCCTGTCCTTTCTCATATCAAAATCAAGCTCACCTTAAACAAGTCTGTGATGTACGAAGCCACTGTGTGGAGCAGGGCCCTGTTGACTTGTCGCTGGTCCGACCGGCAACTGGAGATGTAAGAATTGGACGCAGACACCAGTTCTCGTATGTGATCCATTGCGCCTCTTGTGTCAATGTTGTCTGAAAAAAAAAGTCATGATAATTAAATTTTAAGACATGGAAATTGTAAGCGTCAAAGTAGTGAAAGTCTGGTCAATCAACATCCCTCCCCTCCTCCCAACTTTCCCAACAAGCAAACAAGACTTCACTTGATTGCAAAACTTATCACTTCAGAACATATCTTTCCGCGTTTGTCATCAGAAGGAGAAACCTGAAAACATTCTTGTCATTGTTTGATGTTATACACTTGAAGCTATATAATCATCTTTTTTTCATTCATTCCTGTTCTTTGGATTAGCAGCCATCATTACTTCATTGGAGGCGGGTTGGCCTAGTGGTTAGGACAGCAGACTCTCACGGCGAAGGTCGTAGGTTCGAATCCTATCCCAGTTACTTTGTTGTTTTTCTTGGGGAAGAAACTTTACTCCAATTGCCTCACTCGACCCAGGTGTAAAAATGGGTACCAGCTTGCAAAGCTGGGGAAGTAATCCGCGATAGACCAGCGTCCTATCCAGAAGGGTAACGTATTATCACTCTGTCCTCTTCATGCTACAGAAACTGGGATAGCACCGGCTCTATGAGCCTCAAGGCTCAGAAGGCTCATTTTTTTCATTACTTCATTAGAACATACCTTAGAGGAATCAAAGAAGATATTCACACTATATTATTGTCTTCATGCATACTTATTTTTAAAATCCTAAAAAACTTTGACTCACCACATAAAGCTGCGTGCACTCCTTGTCTTTTTTTCAACAACCTGTCATAAATTTTTTAAAAAGAAAAAAAGAAAGAAAACTCAATAAAAATATAAGGATAACAAATTAGTTTTCATCTTCAATCCACCTCTCTAAACACAAACAACCCAGCAACCCCCAACTATATATTAAGACTAAAAGTAGACGAAAGTTTATGATGTGTTTATAGTATAGTCCCATATCCCTGTACAAGTAAAAGGCACATCCTTCATTCCCAGGCACTAGCAGACTGGGTCAGTCAAAGTCCTCCTCAACTCCCCAGGGAGCATACAGAAGGAGCAGCCATTTAGACACATCACTACTAATACTGCACAGTGGGCTGATTCCCCGCTTGCCTTAAAAATCTTTATCCATAGATTTTCCAGCTCTGTATCAGGCCATGTGTACTAGTGGAGCACAGACTTGCACTTTACACGGATACGTTTTACCTGTGTCCGCGCAGCGATGCCTTCTGCTTTGTACACTGTCCTCGGCCAGATACAGAGTTGGTCCCTACACTGTTTAATCACGGAACGAAAGGGAACAGATAACAAACAAACTACTAATACTCTGACAATATCTCTTGCTGCCTATAGCCGGGTACTCATTGTAGAACACATGAGGAATAAATCATGTGTAAAGAGTCTTTACCAAGGACTCAACGTCAGATTGGAACTCAGGATCGCACAATTTCAAACCTGGCAGCTCAAGCAGTCGGACAACAAAACCACAGATTATGTTATCTTCAATTCTTTTGTTAACAACAACAACAAAGGCATACACTGATCTGCAATCCCAAAAAATTTCAAAGGGTTCAAAGGTTACATACATGTCATTCAATTGGACTTCTGGCTGTGACCACTTGGTCCAAGCATCAACTCCGCTGGACGATGTTGACCTAAGGCAGTCTTTGACTGTCAGGAAAAACTCCTGCAGAAAGAAAAAGATTAAAGAAAGTAAGTTGTTGTAGACTACCCACATAACCCACAGTAAAACAAAGTTAACCCCCCACAAAAAAAAACCCAAACAAACAACAAAAACCCAAAAAAACAAAAAACAAACCCAAAAACTATATCATATATAATTATAATACAATATAATAATAATAATGGTAATAATAATGATAATAACAATAATAATAATAATAATAATAATAACAATGATAATAACAATAATAATAATAATAACAATAATAATAACAACTATAATAATAACAATAATATCAATAATAACAACATCAATAATAATAACAACAACAATAATAACAATAATAATAATAATATCAATAATAACAATAATAATAATAATAATAATATCAATAATAACAATAATAATAATATAAACAATAGTTATATTATAAATAATAATATTAACACCAATAACATTAATATAAAAAAATATATTTTCCAACCCATTTGGAGAATGCATTTTCTTCTTTTTATTTTTATCTTCTTTTTTTCAATTTCAAATAAAATGTGAAGGTATCATGAGAGCAAGCCAGACCACACTCACATTCAGAGTCTTCTCGAATTCCAGCGCCACCTCGATCGTCTTCTCGCCATAGTCCATGGTGTCCTTCCAGGCGTGCAGGAGGTAGAGCAGGCGGACCTGGCGAGACGTGTAACGCTTCAGGACCTCCTTGATGGACACGAAATTCTTCAGGGACTTTGACATCTTGAAGCCGTCGATGGTCAGGTGACCAGAGTGAATGAAATACCGGACCCAGTGATCGTGGCAGTAGTAGGCCTGAAAATATATGTATATTTGATCCAATATAAGATAATGTTTCTCAAGTGATCGTTTCCTTCTTTAATTAATTAAAATTCATTCTAAGATGGTGTTGGTGGCCGATGGTTAGGCAGCTTCTGAACTTGACATCCAGCGGTTCCAAGTTTGAATCTTGTAGACTCGACGTCAAGTCTTTCCTTGGGAAAGACTCTTTAAAAGGTATTTCTCACATGTGAATGAATGAGTACCCGGCTACAGACAGAGAAGGCATTTGGCTGCTCTACTATATGCTCTCCATGACAATTGAGATTTGAACGTGTATGCCTTCTGGGGGATAAATGATGCCAGGTCTTGAACTGAGGATACAGGATTGTCAACCCAGCTCTTTATCTTTCAATAATTAGAATTCAGGCATTGCATTAACTTTAACCTTCTCTAATGTTTTCAATCTCGGTTGCCCATTACGTAGATACTGAACTCTTTCCAAAACAGAAAAATGTATAAAACATAACAACCATCAAGTCACTAATAAGTGAAAACCACAAGTGATTGGTCTACTGTGAGTAAAAAGTACAGTGACAAACAACTTCCCCACATGATGAATATGGAATGTCATGATTTATTATTTGGTACTTCCCGAATAGCAAGGTCAAGAAGTTGCTGAGGAAAAAATCTTCTAACGATCATCCAAACACGGGCTATTGTCCGTCAGACTCACCTCAGCCTGGGCCAGTTCATTGTCATGATGGGGGAATTTGAGATCATACCCCCCTGTGTGTATGTCCATGGACCCTCCAAGTATGGCGCTTGCCATCACGGAACACTCTATATGCCAGCCCGGTCTGCCCTGGGGAAGGGAGGGGAGAAAACAACATGAAACCATTAAAACTCACTGTCAGAGAGAAGATATTATTATTATAGACCTTTTGTTAGAATGATGATGCACCATTAATGCTATGCCCGACGTTAAGTTGTTGGGAAATCACTTGTATTTATATATTACCAAATTTAAAAAACCCAATGCAAAACAGTTTACAATTAATCAGGAAATTGATTTTATACAAAAGAAAATGCTGTCCTGGGGAGGAGAAAAAAAATTCTTCCAAAACCTTCTGGGAATTGCCAGAAAACCTGGGATTTTCCCTAGGATCATTTGCATGGTTTAGTAAGTATCATATATGCCATCCAAATCTGGTTATTGAGCTGACCAACTTCTATGTAACAGTCTGAACAAACAACAAACAATGCCCTTTATCCAACAACTGTACATATAAACCCAATCTGCCCTATTTTCGCCTCCAAATGCCTTCCTTACCTTCCCCCAAGGAGAGTCCCACGAAGGTTCCCCTGGCTTTGATCCTTTCCAGACGGCAAAGTCTGTCACATTACGCTTTTCACTTTGTTTCTCTTCCCCTACACTCAGCTCTCCTGTTCCAGAAAAATAGAGAGAGAAAAACATGTGCAAAAACAAAAAAATATAACAAAACCAACAAGCTCCCCCCAACATATCTGCATGGGTTATGACGAGCCAGCTCCATCCACATTTTCCAAATGTCCTTAGCAACGATGGCCACAAACAGAAGAAGAAAAAAAACAACCCCCATCAAAGTAACCTGGCCATAAAACTGGCGACCAGGAATGTGTGAAGAGCATACTGTGAACAGAAAAAAATCCCCAATAATAAAGTCTCCGTTGGATGAATCTAGTTGCTATCAGCAAAATAAAGAATGATTCAGGAAAGAAACTTCCCAAATCAACCCCAAAAAAACAATAATCTGTGGTTTTATAACAACTAATCATATTGACTTGCTTTTTTTAGTGTAGGTGTATATGAACTTCATATTTTAATAGACTCTGAAAAATAAAAAAACCCCCCAAAAAACAACTATTTCTATCATGTTTGTTTTGATTCCATGACACACAAAAAAGATTTTCATCTACACATATATTTCTCTGTGGAGCAAGCAGAGTCTAAAGGGCCAGATTGCTTTAAGAAGGTGGATGATGATACAGACAATGCCCACACCAGTTTCCATAATGAGAGGAGCAAATAACCATCACCCTCTGGACAGGATGCTGACCTATCACAGATTACACCCTCAGCTATAAGATATTTTTTATTTAGAAAAAAAATCGTGCCCCAGTTCGGCCACATAACGGTGTTGTTACATTGTCAATATGAAGGAGTCTTCCATTCTAATCTTCAAGCTTCTGCTCCTACGAATCGTTACAATTACGAAATTTATTCTTGTGTGCAGCCATATCTAGCCTGCAAGACAGTTCTGATATAATTTGCCAGCAACCAACCTTCTCCCTCTGAGAGGGCCTTCTTGTCTCCAAAGGCTTCTGGTACCAGTTTGGCATAGAAATGGTTGGGGGAAGCGTCAAAGGCCTTGGTGTCAAAGTACACAGATCCATTGGATGCGTAGCTGGATAGCGGGGGAGATGATGACAATTAGAAAATAATAATAATAAAACAAATATATCAATTAACGTTAAACCAAAAGTAAAAATACAAAATTTGTCACAGTTTCGTCCTTTCTTTCTTATCCTTTCCCTTTTATAGTACAGTGGAGTGCAGGGACCAGTCCAATAGAAATAGATCTGGAAACTCTTTGGGTTAAAAGTCAAAGTTGACAACTTGACTGTTATCTGTTCCCTTTAAAGCCGTAATTAAACAGTGTAGGGACTAGCTCTGTGTCTGGCCGAGGACAGTGTACAAGGCAGAAGACATTGATGCACAGACCCAGGTAAAAAGTATCCAGGTTAAGTGCAAGTCTTACCCTACTAGTACACATGGCCTAATACAGAGCTGGAAAATCTATGGATCAAAATTTGTAAGGCAAGCAGGGAATCAGCCCACTGTGCAGTTTGCCAATTACAATCCTAAAATTTGAAATAAGTTGATATCACATTCATATACGTAGAGACAATTTGAATCATCGTCAACAAAAAAATATGTAGAGTAACATCAGAGAGAGGGACTGTTGTGATTATAATAATGAGCCACGTATATGAATTCAAAATTCACATTGTAAACACTCCGTTGTATCCTATGGAATGAATTTTTTTTTTTTTAAATAATGAAATATCAAAAACTTAATTCCTTAACATGGGATCATTAAAAGTTTTCTATGCATGTAATAAATGAGTAGGAAGAAGGTGTCGAGGTAAAATTGTAAACAGAATAAAAATAGGAAAATATTGCATGTACATAATTTCAAAAATGTTATTGCTGTTCAAATAGAACTGGTTAAAAAAAAAAGATGTTGATTATAGAAATGGATTTTGCTCCAGTCATTTTGGACCAGTCAGCAAAACGTTTATCCACACTGGACACTTTCTTGATTATTAGTAACTATAAAAAAAAAAGAAATACTGTATCAAAGCAGTAAAAAGATACCACGAGGTACGTAAAGTTAAAATAGACAATGATGCTGTATGCCTGTGCAAGTTCAGGCACACAGAGACTTTACATCATTTATCCCCCAGCAGGCTGTGTCATTCACAGTCCTTCTAAACCTCCCCTGGGTGCATCATTACCCTACTATTGTACAGGAAGAAGCTGGAAAAACTTACGCAAAGCCGTTGTCAATGATTTTCTGAATATAGTCAACAACTTCGGGAACGTATTCACTGACTCGAGTAAGTACATCTGCTGGCAAAATCTGAAATCAAAACTTTGAAAAATTAGTTTCTATCTGATAAATTTGACAGTGCAATTCTAGAGTATATTATATATATATATAAATCACTTTATATGTCATCTTATCGTGAGATAGCTTAATGTTAGAGGTAATTTTTTTCTGCATTCATAATTTTTTAAAATATATTAAAAAAACGCCGAGAATGAATATTGTACTTGATGGAATTTGTGGCAGGATGATCAAGCTACAATACAAATTTATTTTTTTAACAACTTCAATTACTCAAAAAACGACATCTGTAAAATCTCACACAATACAAAAATTCTAAAAACATTTTGTGTTTTGGAACACGTTTCTTTTGCCACAAAATACTATGAAAACCAAGCCTATAGTAGTAGTAGTATCATATGGTTGTTCACAACTCCACTTCCTTCTCGTCCAGCCACTGCAGCCTCGTGGACCATTTTGTAGCCCCCTGGTGGTGCTGACCAAGCCTATGAACAACTGCCATTAAAATACAACCACATTAACATATCTTTTTAAAATAATACCTTAATTAAACAAAACGAACAAAATAATGTAGCTAACTGACATTTAGAGCCTCCATGTCTTTGTGGAACTCTTCCTCCCAGAATTTGGGAAGGTCGGAAAAGATAGAGTTTTCTGTGACTCCCGATCCCTTCAGTTTATCGAGGTAAGGCACCAGCACATCTTTCACCTCTTGGATAGCCTCCTGTTTTTGAGAAAGAAAAAATAAAAGAGAGAAAGAAATTAGATTGTCAACTTAATCTTCCTTTCTCTATCAATTTCCTTTCTACCTTTTAGTGTAAGTTTCAGTGAGGACAAACTTTCGCCATTGATCTCATCCTCTTTGCATCCAAATACCTACCCTCTTTTCTATTACCTCTTTATCTTCCATGCTAGCCACATGGATGCTGAGGCATAATTCCAATGGAGCATATTCAACAAGTAGGGAGTGGGCGAGTAAGAGATAGAGCGAGGAAAAAATGTTCAATAATATTCAAAATCACATTTAAATTGTTCTAGAATAAAGTAATGAAAAAAAAAAAGACAAGGGTATAGCTTCGAGCGTAAAACAAGTAACAAAACAGAATATTTAATCTGGAATACACTTACTTGATTTCCCAGCTGTCCTGCTTCCAGCTTGGCAGAAACTTTAGCTTTCATCTTATTCAACATGGCCAGTTTGGCCTCGTCTGTCTCATCTACCAGCTTGCCATCCAAGAGCTGAAAAAAACAAAACAAAACAATTTGTCATATATCATGTACACATGATTAATTAAATATATCAAAGTAAAAAGAAGGTTGGTTTTCCTTCTCCAGTTATAATGATCTTAGGCTACGGTCCATGTCTCCATCCAAATTAATATGAGTTTACAGTCTGTATCAGGCTCACAGACTTAACATTATTGCTTTATCCCCATAGCAGGCTGCGTCATTCCTTCTCAGCTACAAGGGGAGCATACAATGGGACAACCTGTTGGGTGCATCATACTAACATACTGACAATATCTATCTCTGCATGTAGCTGGGTATTCATTCACACCTGAGTGGAGTGAGGAAAAAGTGTGTAAAGAGTCTTTCCCAAGGACTCAACAATCTTGAGACAAGCAGCCTAACCACTTGACCACCAATGCCACACCAAAAATGGCAATTCAGACCCTTGCAAGAAGCAAACCTGGACTTCAGACAGAAATGATCCAGACGTGAATGTTGATGATCTGAACGTTGTGTACAAGTGAATGGGAAATGTCTATGGGTCAAGAATCAAGGGAAAAAATAAAAATAAAATGGAGGGAAGACTGTGGAAAGGGTCTGGGTAAGAAATGCCAAAGTCTTGTTATTTTCTTTGGGTAGAAATTTTGAACAGCTTTGCCTTTTGGTGAGAGAGAGAGAGAGAGAGAGAGAGAGAGAGAGAGAGAGAGAGAGAGAGAGAGAGAGAGAGAGAGAGAGAGA
>JARFNW010136980.1:0-10760 GCA_031763155.1 Dirona albolineata | reverse complement strand
GTACACATGGCCTGATACAGAGCTGGAAAAACTATGGATCAAGATTTTTAAGGCAAGCAGGGGATCAGCCCACTGTGACTGTGCCAAATTTATAAATAATTATAATAATGGCAATGGCCTTTCTTTTGTTTTAAAACAAAACAATTTTGTCTTTCACTAGTCACAAGCATTCATAACTCCTAAGTTAGGGAGTTAGGGTCTCATCATACTGAATGAATCATAGACTCATACACTAATAATACTACTCATTATGAGTCATAGTCATAGTCATAAGAAGTAGACGTCATAGTCATAGACCTTGGCCTTGCCTTACAACTTACACTCTACTCGTTTACTTATCAAGAAGAACAGTAATGTTTTTTTACTGGCAAGGGTTCAGGAAAGTCAGGGCCAGGGCAGGTCTACAATTTTGTAGATGATAGATCTCTCTCCTCCAACTCCCTACCACTACCTCACTACTACCAGTAGTACCAGTAGTAGTAGTAGTACAACAGTCAAAGAGTCACGAGTCACAGTCCAGAGTCCAGACAAAGTGAGTGTGAGTGGAACGGGAAACTGAAACTGAAACTGTACTTTCAGATCAATTTAATTAAAAATGAAAAGTACCATCATTGATAATTCTAAAATCATCTTTACGTGAATCTAGTCTGGGTCTCGAGTTTAACATCAACTAACTGGGTTGGAGCAGAGATATAAATGTAAACATAAAAATGTGTTGTCTAGGAGGAGGGTTAGACTTAGATGGATTTAGTGCAGAATTTCAGAAATCGCGCCAAATATAGATTAGTTGTCACTATGCAGTTTAGGCAGTCTACATGCACGAAGGAAGAACTATACTTTCGTTTATTATAGGTACGTCTTTTTTCTTCTTTTTTTTCAGATAATGATGTTATTTTACATATAAAATAGTTATAAGGAGATAGTCTGATAATATGGTAGTATATGAACTAGAATAATATAATGATAAAAATAAACATCTAAACCAAAATTATTGAAATATAGCGTTCTTGGGATCAATAACCACGAAAAGAACTCTTTCGCGTCTGGAATTTCCATTCGTACAAAAAATTATAAGTTGCTAGGCACCGATCAACAATTTCTCCAAGCCTTGCCGTCCTACTTAGAATTTCAGGCTCTTCAACATCGTTTTTAGGTATTTGATTATTGTTCTCTTACTTAAATTGATGCATTTTTTAAATTCAATCTGAGCACCTCTTACAGATCGATGTAAGATGGGAGCAAAGTTGACCAAATACATTATTGGAAATAGGAGTAGGAGTGGGTGGCAGTTAGTAAGCAGCACTTTAAATATGACTTGTGTAGGCTTTACCACTAACGTAGTTTTCAAGCAACCTTACCATGCATTCTGATGTGTGATTATGCTAGTCAAATGATATCAAACAGTTGTACTGACGTTCTTGTACATAGATTTAAAGGAGGTGGGGAGAAACACATTCTCTTTATTATTATTACTGTCACTGACACAGTAATCCACATCTTCTTACAATACAAAAGCCTTCTTTTGTCTGTAAAACTGAAAGAGGTGTAAATAGAAGCGTTTAATCAACACTTTTTCCACGCATCATCTATTGTTCTTCCATATGCCCAGGTGAAAATGGCAATATCCTAACTAAGATTGAAAACATTAAGGCTGCAGGTCATTTTGTTCATTGGTCATCTGAACAATATATTGTTTTGCTTAAGACCTACAAATGTGTTTTGACACAGTGGGATGATTCCCCACTTGTCTTAATTTCTTATTTCATATATTTTCCGACTATTCTCAGTTCCATGTTTCCATGCAGACCAGTCCCTCCAATACATAATGTAATATTCAGACATGTTAATAAAATGTCATCAATGCTATTAAGAATGTCAAAGTAGAAGACTTTCAGAATGACCATTTCAGTAGTTCTACCTTGGATGATTCTTTATGCAGACTGAAATATTCCATTCAGATTATTACTATTTAATTAATTGCATAGAGGACAGCACTCTCGAGAAAATCAAGATTCTATATATGTATGGGTTTATAATTATCAAACTCATTGAAATTTCAATGGTTTTACCAGGGCATTCTTAAAACAATTAAGCATTACACCTAGGGAGAGTGAGTTATTTATGATATTTGTGGTACAAGGTAACAGGTCATTTATTAACTCTTGGTAAATTATGATGGCAGTGGGTCTGAGTCACGAAACTTAGATCGACTTCTTAAGATTACTTGTTTCACCCCATCGTTTGATAGGAGAAAAGAAATAAAATAAAGTGCCATGGAAGGGTTCAAATTTAATAAGCAGTGAGGGGTTGGTATCCAGCTGATTGAATCTTGTTGCTAAAGAAAAGCTTTTTTGTAATTTTAAAAAATGTTGAGTAAAGCACTTCCTGTACTGACTGATTCATTAAAAGACTTAACCCTCAAGGAATCACTGCAGAAACAAGCTCTTCTTCAAACGAGCTGGCTTGGGCAAATTTCAGCTTAATAAACAGAGCCCATCCTTTGCCAGACTAGAGGGAAGGGAAGATTTAAGATTTGTATTTTTCCTTGGCAACAGCCACAATTAGTCATAATATCTGATATGTTTACAACTGAGAACCATATATATTTAAAGTCATGGGTTACATATTCTTTCTATTCTATAACACAGCCAAAAAATTTGATCCCAACATAAGTCAGCCATGACTGATCGCTATCTGAGCACAAGTAAAGGACCTGCATATTGCAAGTATGCTACCAGCAAAGGACAACGCCTGTTCGATAGAGGATACTGGAATTCTATGCCAGTCAACTCTTACCTGAGCGGAGATGGCATGTCCCATACCTATCGAGGACCTGCATACTATGTGCCTTCTGAGCGGGCATGGATGGACTACAAGGATCACCGCTCATTGCCTCCTCTGACTCGTCGTGATGCAATTCATATGGACAATGAGGATAAATATAGAGATTTCCAGAGAAAGAGAGACGGCAAACCCAATCCATCAGGTAAAAATTTTGTTTTATCAAACCAGGCACATTTCACAATTGCACCAGGGACATTTGGACATTGATTATCTTACTATTCCTATGACTTGAGATCGGCATAGCAGCTATTATTCACAACCCTGAGGCTCTGGTGTTGGTATGATGAAGGTTGGGTAGCTTACATAAGTTGTAATCATAGTGTCCATTGATTTCGGCTACCATCTGTCCGATACCTTTCCACTATATTTGAGTTATAATGTATGAAAATAAAAGACGATTATAGTATCATGTGTAGAGGCAGAATTTGGGTTTCTGTATCACATTATGGCTTATGCTTTACATTTTGCATCTCGCTCAATGTAAGATGATTTTATTTGTATGAGTAATAGTAAAAAATAATCAGGCATATTTCTTTTTGTATCTACCTGAGGCCCCGTTGGAACCAAGGTCTTTCAATGAAAGGTGTACTGTCTAACTGAGGCAGAGATAAACCCCAACCTTTATCTTCCATGTTTATTTCCTTCCCTCAAGGCATCTCACTGTCAGGATACCCAGCCAACTACACCGGGGTACCCTACCCACAGCTCATCCCTTTCCATACACAAGCTTGGCGCAGAAGGTGGGACGGACCTGGCAATTTTGTCCCTCCAGTGGACCACTGGGTTCACGAAAATCCAGGATCACAATATAATGCTTACAAATTCACCAACGAAGAAGACTACATTAAGTTCCGCCATCAGATGGAGAATCCAGTAATGACTCAAAAAATTGCGCGGTAAAATGTATCAATAGATGGGCAATAATATTTTGTCTCATTTTTGCAATCATGCATATAGTGTGTTTTGCATTCTGTTTCAACATTCTTTTTAAAACTTCAATCTCCAAACAGTATTAGTTTTTTGTTGCATTTTCTGGTGCCATTTATTTCAAATTTCAAATACCCATATAAAATATATAAAATCCACAACATGAGTCATGAGCTGTAAAGTGAAGCATATGTTGAAGTTTCATATTTAGATACACTTACACTGTCTTTCCAAAAAAACACAATTGATTATGATCTGTATGAAATCAGTGAGATCTGAGAAAATTGTTTTTACAGATGGAGATTTCATTTTACAATATAGCAATACTACACTCTCAGAGGCAAAATTAGACCTGTTACTAGTTATTATAAGTATCAAGATTTTATATGATGTTGGTAAATTATTGACATTTTTGTAAATGAAATATTCCAAGTCAAAAATGTCATACTGAAAAACTGATTATGTGACTTCTACAGTTCTTAAAAGTGATTCATACAAACTTATGCTCCACTTGATCATCAAAGCTTGTCACATATTGTAAAGTAGTAAATTTGTATAAAAGAGAGAAAATCATCTTAAAGACAATCACAATACTTGATCTGAAAATCCAGTTGCATTTGAAATAAGTCAACAGCAATATCAGTATTTCAATGCCAAAATGAAATCATTAATATTTTGAGCAATAAATGTGTCTGTTTTGGGGGAATGCAAATGTGTGTTGTTTACATGTATGAGGTGAATGAGTATGAATGTGTAGTCGTTAAAATATAAATGTGTATTTGGTTCAAGGAAAAAAGAAAGAAAAAAAGCACTATGATAATGTGCCCACATCTTATCTATAAAACTTTGTTGTATGAATTTGTGCATGTGTGTGTCGAGGACAAACAATTTGTATTAAATTTAAACCACTTTTTATTGTTTCAGAAAAATTTGAACAAAATCTTATTAGGCGGTGAAATCATGAAGTAACAAATGGTAAACTAAATTCTGTCATGTATAATTCAATATTATTCCACACAAACTTTCTTTATATGTCATCTTTGCAATCTCCACACAAATAAATGAAATATTACACCCATATGACAATCTCCTTTTTCCATTTTTTGTATCATACATCATACATAATGATTTTGCTTTCAAAACGCTTTCTGCTTCATAAAAATAAAAACAAGTATCAAGACTAAACAAAGTGCATACTGTTATCATGTAATTTACACACTTTTAGACACTACCTATGACAGGGTTCTCAACATGGCAATTTCTCAAAAGAAAATTTACCCCCACTCTTCTGGTTGATACTTGGATTTTACCATATCTGCCCACTGAGTGGGTGTAGTTTTTGCCGGGAGGTAAATTTATCCCAAAATGGAAACCCCTGTTTGCGGGTATAGATGGTTTGATCATGTGCTTGAATTCAATGACTTTGATAGAAGTGTATGTACCTATATTTTATTTTTACAAATATCGCTCCCTATCATTCTTTGTTATCCCTAATCCAATTACTGCTTATTTGTTTTGCTATGCCTGTGCTCATCTTTCAGATTTCTTAAATCTATCTCAATGTAAATAAAGGACAATCATATTGAAAGATCAATGACTTGGTTTCCTTTCTGAAATTCACAACTAAAATACCATGCAAATTAATTTCAGTTAAACAAAAGACTTAAGAATAAATTACTGAAGACTGCCATAATACTTAACTAAAAAATTACAATTCTTATTCTTTTCTTTAAAAACAAAACAACCTCATATTGACATGATTGTATCAAATTGAGAAGAATAAAACCAAAATATATATGTGCTGTGAAACATGTTCAGCCTTGGAAGGTGCCAGAGGGTACCCACATGCCAACCATGCAAAATATCCAGAACCTAGATGCAGGTTTCCCAACCACAAAAAAAGGTTAGCCATAGAGCTAGATTCTCTTCATGGATTGAGTATAAGACAGGTGGGTGATGAGCCTGCTTTGTGAACCCTGTGACCTCTGTGTCCCAAAGAATTAGGATGACTACCATTCTGTTATGCAATAAAAAATTCTGAGGTAGATTTGGTAAAAATAAATTTAGAAATGGCAACATTGTTTCAGACCACACACAAAAAATACCCAAACTTTTGCATATATTGCTTAATCGAGACAACTGCAGTGATAGCAGCCGCTGCTTTGAATCAGCGAAGGTCACTTTGTTTGTGGTGTAAATCAAAATTACTATAAATACAATTAATGGGGTTTTTTAATGGCACTGTTTTACTAAATAAAACTATATTCAATGAAAAGAGTACAATTTTTAACTCCCCTATTCCAAACAAAAAAAATGATTTTGTATGTCTTTAGCTGACGCAATCAACTTAATCCAAAATGTATATTATCATTATATCTACCTTTTATTGCATTTGTCATTGAATAAACAATATCAATAAACTCCAATAACAAGCATAAATAGATTAGCAAACATATTATTCAAATGGATGCCAAAGTTAAGCATACAATACATGTAATATATTAAAGAGGAAATTCAACAAACATAGAGAGTGAAAACGCCAAATAAAATCTTTTTACTTGGATTGACCAAAGATTTTCCACATACACCCCTAGCACCAATGACTCAGAAAGTGTTAGTCACTCATTAGCAAAATGGCAACTATAACCCTCCTTCATTTTTACACACAATTCAACACAATTAAGCAGTTATTTAATCCCTCAAACTATAGGTAAATGAAAATAAAGACTATTTACTATAATTGTATGATTGACAATACCAGTTACTTAGAATACTACACAACAAAGTTTGATGGAATAGAAAATGAAAGTAGATCATGATGACGACAAAGAAATGTGCTGATTGCATAACAGTGAGCAAAACTTCAAAGTTATAAAAACAAAATGGTGTATTAAGAGATTATTTAACAAATAGCATATTTTTTGTACATCACTGTCTTACACCTCTGCCTCTTACGTCTGTCAAACATAAAAAATTGCACCTTGGCAACTGATGATGTCAACAATAGTACAATGCAAATCAAACAATCAAAACCATTTACATTAACAGTCTGCTTACATTCAGTCTGAAAAGATTACAACACATTGTCTAACATTAGCTTGCATTCCAAATATCTGTGGTCTGATAACTGAATATGACCATAAGAACAAAACATATTCTATTATTATCTTCTTTTAAACTAACATCCCCAATGAGATGCATAAACCTTTTTTTTATTCCGGTAAATCTACTGCAAATTGTTACCTCTGTCGATTGACATCATCTCAAAGTCCAAACAAAATCCTTTGAATCTGAATTCTGTCCTCATACTCATATATTGAGTTTTTCTCATCGTACATATCTATTCAATTTTAAATGTTCCCAGTGATGTTGGTATTTAAACTGTGAACTGTTTCTTGCTATATAAGTATAAGACCGATCTATCCATAATCTCAAAACTCCAAACAAGTCCTTTAAATCTGAATTCTGTCCTCTACTCATATATTGAGTTTTTCTTGTCATATCAATGCAATTTTTGGATGATCCCCAGTGATGTTGGTATTCACACTGTGCACTGTTTCTTCCTATTTAAGACAGGTCCATCCATAAGAATTTGTTCCAAGTAACGGCTGTAATATAAGGCATAATGAGGCCAGTGAGGGCGCATGACACAAGATTGACACTGTGGTTGTCTAACACATCTCGACCACAAATCTTCAGAATGTCAGGTCCATCATGCTCCACGATCACTCCCTTCTTTTTGTGTTTACCTGAAGATGAATAACAAATATATCAAATGATAAATCTAATTTAATAGATGAGAATACTTGCATTGCACATATTCATGCTCATCAGAATTATCTGCACCAAACAATGCTTTATCGAATCCTTACAGGCCTTTACACACACACATACACATACACACACACACACTCAACTCCCTGGTGGGCCTGCAATACGAGTTGCCTACGTGGAAACATTATCACTAAAATTCTAGATGACTAACAGTTATATCAATTGCTAAATCCAATTTTGTAAATGAGAATAATTACATTGTGCATTCATGATCATCACCATGATCTGCGTTAAACAATGTTTCAAAGCCGCCACATCTGGATAGATCTCACTCTTCCCATTTCACTGCTGTGAGGACAACAGGAAGGACAATAAACAATGTCTTCCCCGACTGAGAATAGAACCAGAGTTACCTGTGAGGCAGTCAATTACTCTACCAACTGAGCTGCAGTCCCCCAGAACATAATACTATCTGCCCAAAATGTGGGTAATATTGATGAATGTGATGCTCATTATACTATTCAAAGACTTGAACATGGAGGGCTGATGATTGACTGTCCAAAAAGTAAATATTAATGACATGGCATCAATGACATTTTCATTGTCATATCCGTTCATGATCAAAATGTTGTTCTTTCTCAATATTTATCTCTTTATACTTCTCAGTGTCGGAATTTCTAAACAATATAAGACTGTCAAAATTAACTCAAATCTTACCTGAAAATTGTAGAGTTGCCCCAATTATTGAATCGATCACAGAACCCAATCCGCCCGCAAGAGTACCATAGAGGATGACTGGCCACTGCGGGGGTGCTTCCTGGATGTAAGCAGCTGGCACGAGAGCCAAAAGACTTAAATAATATGAGATGCCAACAAGAAAACCACCCAACAGACTACCCAATGTTCCTCCAACACTGATTCCTCCATTGGTCCCTGCAGCAGAAAAACAATCAAATGACATTAATTTTAATTTAATCTGTTGACTGATTCTTTTCTTGAATGTTTTTAATTTTTTAAAAGTTACCTTTCCGGAAATGTAAGGTAATATAAAATGCAGCATCACAGGTAAGCTTTAAAGTATTTTGCATTTATTGCAAGGAAAGACGTCAACCTTGCCAAAATGGCATCTCATAAGTTGCAAGGCAAAAGTTGGTCACTCCTGCATTCAATGATAAGCCAGTATGTACCCTACAACTGCCAGTAACACTGCAATTTTCAATTGAGTGACTAGCCATGCATGGCTAAAAATAACCTTGAAAGGCACACTGAAAAAGTTAAAAGCACTTATTCAAAATCCAAATTAAATATTGACAGTCTGTCCAAGTCAAAATCACATTTTGTACCAGAGTTAGTGTTGGGCCCAGCCAGTTGCACATCCTCTAATGATATGCAAGGCAGGACAATACTAGGGATAGTAATCGGTGTAGTTGCTTTGGGATACAGACGTCCCAGGTTCAAGTCCTGGGTTAGATGGTTCTCAGGACCCTTCCTACTTTTCCAAGGCTATGTCCTATAAAATCTATTACAGATGGACTTTGAACAGGAGGTACCATAATATTTTATATGACCTTACACTTACAGCGGTAAAAAGGATGTTAAACTAAAATATTTAGAAACATCTACACACAAGGCACCCACATGGAAATCCAGATTCCATCTAATTCTGTGTCAGTTGAACAGAGATAAAGAAATTTTCTATGGATTAGATTTAGAAATTCACAAAAAGTAAGCAATCATCACACACTTCTTAAACCTTAAAGAACACTTTAAAAAAACAAAACAATTTCTATTCATAAGTAAGTCTATGTCTATGGCATCCATGTTATTCTTGTCAAACAGTATTGAGTGTACTTCTCAGTGAAGTCATCAAAGTAGAGGAGATTGTACCAAAGACAAGCTGTATAGTTTTTATAATAATTCTTAATCATTACCCCGAGGGACCCGTTTCCAAGCTGTGATAAGGAATGGTTCCGATGAGCCAACGACTGAGCCAATCTCAGATGCAAATGTGTCCCCACAAGCTGCAGAGAGAGACGCAAGAAGAGCCATTGCATACCATGATGGACTGTACAATGATTTAAAGTTGAATGGTAATTCTATTGAACCAACCTGGAGAAGAAAAAAAATAAAAACAGTAATTCAAGGTGCTTAATATCAGACTCCATTCACTTATCTAACCATCTTGTATCAATTAATTTTCTTAAATTTTTATTGACATATTAACTACTTAATCTATTTATTGATCTACTTATTCCACTATCAGTTCACTTACCTATTCAGCTATTTATTGACTTATTGATGTATATATTTCATTATTTATTTATTGTGAGAGGATGGGGAGTAAGAAAAGGTGGAATATAAAAAAAATACATCCCCATAGCTCACGATAAAGAAAGCTTCCATCTGAATTTCTATATTCTTAAATTTCTGGCAAGTCACAAAAGACTATTATTTCATAATTACCTCTAACATGTACAAAACACTGAAAATGGCTGCAGGGCCTCCATTGCTGATCACTTGAATCCAATCCCGTTGACCTCCTGATAAAAAATTAAGTAATATGAATTTGTTTTGCTAAAACAGGCACAGTGGGCAGATCCCATGCTTGCCTTATAAATCTTGATCCATAGATTTTCTAGCTCTGTATCAGGTCATGTGTACAAGTGGGGCGCACAGACTTGCACTTAACCTGGATACGTTTTGGCTGGGTCTGCGCATCAATGCCTTCTGCCTTGTACACTGTCCATGGCCAGAAACAGAGCTGGTCCCTACACTGTTTAATTACAGTCCCTAAAGGGAATAGATAACAAACAAAATTTCTAAAACAGGAAAAAAATAGCAAGTTCATCCTCTTAAAAACAAAGCCCAAATACTGAAGTCTCCTGAAACAGTAAAAACTTTGCCGACATAAAAGTGTGTTGATGTATCAAGAACAATGTTCCATTCTGCGTAAAAGATAAAAATGGGTTTACAGCCCATATCCCTAAAACAAGTACAAGTTCATGGACTTTATGTCATTTATGCCCAAGTAGGACAGACATTAGATGTTGTTATCTCACTGGAGAGCATGCAGTACAGCAACCTTTTAGGCTCATCACACTAGTAACATCCTGACAATATATTTCACTGTTTCCTCATCACAAACAGAGAGAGAGAGAGAGAGAGAGAGAGAGAGAGAGAGAGAGAGAGAGAGAGAGAGAGAGAGAGAGAGAGAG
>JARFNW010136979.1:0-20256 GCA_031763155.1 Dirona albolineata | reverse complement strand
AAACAACATGGCAGGAAGTAATTACAGAAACCATCAAAAACAAGGGATGTAAGTTTGTAGATGCAAAAAGGAAGACAATGGATAGAAATCAGTGGCGAAAGTTTGTTTATGATGCTTAAGCCTTGCACCAAAAGGTACAAAAGGTAAATTGATCAAGAAAGAAAGAATAATATAATATCCATAAGTTTGAGCGTATCAAAATCAGTGCTTCTCCATTATGGGCTCATTCATAAACCGCAGTTTAGTCCGTCCACTTGGAAGAAATTATCTGTGTTTTCATCTCTTTGGATGTTCATCAATTTTCACAATGAATCCTCAAGTCATTTTCAAGGAGCTTGTCAAACTGTAAGGCGCTACTGTAAAGAGCTTAGAGCATGGTGATGAAAGCATGGTGATGATCGTGGATAAGTGCTATAATATAAATGCCATTTATTATTATTATTATTATTATTAATCATGGTTGTTATTATGTCAACTCTTTTATCATCATTACATCACCATCACCATCATCATCGTCATCATCATGGTCATGGTTATCATTATTATTATAATTATTATTCCTATTATTATTATAATTATTATATTATTATTATTATAGTATTACGAAAGTCATAATGATCATAGCATTAGTTGTAGTTGTTGTAGTATCGTGATCGTGGCTGTCTAAGTGATAATTGTTACTGTGATTTGATTACATTATTTATCTCAGAAAACTTATTCAACCTGATACTGACAGCAGTGACAGCTCAGTACCCAGTGACTATGAGCCACCTTTGGATAAGCATCAAAGGTTACTAAAAGAGCGAAAAGAAAATCCATTTTCTGGAATCGAATTGAAAAATACACCTGGTCCATCTGATCTAAATGTTGTCGTTAGAGTCAGATCAGGGTGACAGCGCCTGAGCTTTATAGGAGAACTTCATTCTGCTGAACCTGCAGAAGAGTCCTCAGAAATAGAGAATCCTTTCATTTCACCAGAAAGCAGTCCTTATTTTACTTGATTTAAGCTCAGCGTTTGACCCATTGACCAATCGATTCTCATTAACTGTCTTAAAAACGTTTTTAACTTTAAGGGCCCAGTTCTGAATTGGTTTCATTCTTATTTAACAAATTGATCGCAAATTGTTATGATAAATAACCAGTACAAATCTGATTCTTTTAATTTAAAATTGTAAAGTAGATGCCGAATTCAAGCACGGTGGTTGGTAGGAGAGGAAAGTGTGCTTGAATACGAAGTGTGCTTGAATGCGAAATTGACTTTATATATTGACTTATCTCCATTTTGGTACACTTGGTCTCTTTTTTTCTGGTTATGTCCCTTAGATTTTTTTTTTAAAAGACACGTCTAGTTTTGTGTAATTTTGTTTTGTTTTTTGTTTTTTTGGTTGAATCTTTCGCTAAAATGATTATGTAAAATGATGTATTTAAAGTAAGCAGAAGGCAGCGAGAGAGATAGAGTGGTACTGTCAATTAAAATCATCGCCGTCACCAAATGGCTATCATCAATGCGCATCCTTATCTACACCCTAACCAATTCCAGTCAGTGCATCGCACTGTTTGCGCACCGCACTACAGTGACACTTGTGACAGGTGGGTAGCGGGTGAGAGTTGGTGACTCATACCGTACAATACAATAGGTAGGGGGAAATAATAATGTGTATAGAGATGCGTAATTGGCACTTGTACACGCTAACTGAATGTGCGGTGTTGGATTGTGCAACTGCAACACAATCTTACTTAAATTTTGGGAAAAAAATTAGAGCGATGCTAGTGCTAGGATCGAGGCGTGCTTTAATCCGAAGTGACCGTGCTTAAAAGCGATTAGTTTATATAGCAAAAAATCGGTAAGAGTGAGTTTGCGTGCTTGAATGCAAACCGTGCTTGAATGCAAACCGTGTTTGAATCCGGCACCTACTGTATAACATTTTGTTGTTGTTGATATTTTGGTACATTGACAAATCGAAATTATCGTATTATATCATTTTGGAAATTTGAATAATGAATACGTTTTGGTTTATGTCTTTCACAATTTGAAACTTCGTCATGTCCAAGGTCATGTACAGAAAGTGGTCATAATATATTATATTTGTATAGATACAGACTTGTAAAGAGTATCTAATACATTTGCGTTCGACTCAAACTTACGAGCGCTTCATTTCCCACAAAATAGTTTGGTGTGCAACATCCGAACTAAATACATAATAAAATAACAAAAAACAAAAAAGTAAAGTCATTTCGAGCATTGAGGCCCATAGAGCTGGTGCTTATCCCGGTTTCCGTAGCGAGAAACGGACTGAGTGACAATAAGTCACCCTTCTGGATAGGACGCTGGTCTATCGCAGATTACTGTAAGCTGGTAGGTACCCATTTTTACACCTGGATCGAGTGAGGCAATTGACGGAGTAAAGTTTCTTGCCCAAGAAAAACAACGATAGGATTCGAACCCACGACCTTCGCCATGAGAGTTCGCTGTCCTAACCACTAGGCCACCTCGCCTCCAAATACATAAGCTTTTTTTTATTTTGTAAGGAGAAAAGAGCAATGACTGGACCTGGAATCAGATTTGAAAGATCATTTTAATTTCATTGCACTGGTTGAAAGTATGGAATGTGGACTTTCTAAAAAAACCAATGAATTAATCATGCTTGTAAAAAAAAAGACAAACAAACCAAAAGTAATCGCCACACAAGGTTAGTGTAGATGTTATCAAAATTTCTTCAGTAAATTGTAAAGATCCATAACTTTCTGAGTAATGTAGATGCCGGCCTCCAGATCGTGAGAGTGAGATTCTGGGTTCGAATCCTGAATGAAGCTATCTTCAGTGAAGACCATAATAATATATAACTATAATAACAGGCCCGGGAATAACAGGGATCCGGCTATAACAGGGATGTTTTGAATATCCATTTTTTCTCTCTTTTTCTTTAGTAAAATCCATCGGCTCTACTGTAACTGTAACAGGGATGTTTTAAACGTCTATTTTCTCTCTCTTTTTCTTTAGTAAAATCCATCAGGGATGTTTTAAATGCCCATTTTCTCTCTCTTTTTCGTAAGTAAAATTCATCGGCTCTATCATTATAACAGGGATGTTTTAAATGCCCATTTTCTCTCTTTTTCTTTAGTAAAATTAATCGGCTCTAACAACAGGGATGTTTTAAATGTCAATTTTCTCTCTCTTTTTCTGTAGTAGAATTCATCGGCTCTATTAATATTATACCAGGGATGTTTTAAATGTCCATTTTCTCTCTCTTTTTCTGTAATAAAATTCATCTGCTATAACGGATGTTTCAAATCCTCTTTTTTTCTTTCTACTCTTTTAGTAAAATTTATGGGCAATAACAGGGTCCCAAAGGAGCCGTATCGCTTATAATTATAACAGTAACAGGGATTATGAAGAAAAAAATTATTCGGGTCATCGTGCCTGGTAAATCTTAGCAACAATGAATAGTAACAATAGTAGGCACCGTAATATAATCGTGCATATTAATATTATAGCTATTTTAAAAAATCAATCCTACACTTGCAAGTGCAAGTAAAAGTATGTAGCAGTAGCAACAGTAGCACTGTCCCCTTGTTTATTGATAACGACAAGGGACATTACCCATGATTTAAAGTGCTTGAGTGGTCAAGGTTTGCTTATTTCCCTTGGATATAACAGAACAGGGCTTTTTCTCTGGTCCCACCATCCCTGTTACTATATTATCAGGTTTTCACTGTACTAAGTCGAGTCCTTAGGAAACACTTTTCACATCATTTTATTCCCCTGCTCGACTCAGGTGTGAATGAGGACAAGGTAGAGAAAGGTAGTTTGCTAATGCTGCTACTGCTAGTCTAAGACCAGTATGATGCAGCCAACAGCAACAGGCTAGACTACTGTATGCTCCCCAGGGAGTTGAGAAAGAATATTGAATGACAATGCATGCTGGGGGATAAATGATGTAAAGTCTGAATCTATAGTCTATACTACACAAGTATATTTATCTTTATCATCATTGTCAGTCAGTGTCACTTATTTGCCTCTTCGGTAAAATGTCCAGTTTCTCAAGCTGTTGGGTGAACACAGACAGGAGTAACATTACATTGAACAGTGTATTGCTTCTTGTACTAAACAAGGTTTATTGGCACAGTGGGCTGATCCCCTGCTTGAGCTTGTCTTAACAATCTTGATCCATAGATTTTCCAGCTCTGTATCGGGTCATGTGTACTGGCTGAGCACAGACTTGCACTTGCACTTTGACTTTACCTGGATAAGTTTTACCTGGATTGGATCTGTGCATCAATGCCTTCTGCCTGGTTAGCTGCACTAGCCGAAGACAGAGTACCAGACCAGGCAGAAGACATAGAGCTGGTCCCTACACTGTTTTAATTACCGTACTAAAGGGAACAGATTGTCATTTAATTGTCTTGGGATTAGTCCAAACAAGTAGAAAGTCAGAATTTTTACCTATATGCCACATGAGGAACATCTTTTTATTTCTTTTTTAGACAATACACATTCCAAAACAGTTCTAGACTAGTTCTAGTAGTATAAAAACCGTTCTTACAATTATCGACAATAAAATTAGCAAAAAAGCCCTGCAAGCCTGTGTCTGGCTCTCTTGTTTACAACTAGGTACATAATTGTCTGTGGGGTAAATTTTCTAACTTTCCACCACTTTTATAATTACGGTATAATAAAATAAATGCTGTTTTTCTGTGTAAAATCTGTTTATATTATTAGTTAAGGTATCAGGCCTCACTCTGCGCAACATTACAATTGATGCAAAATGGGAAAACCACACCCTCCCCAAGCTATTGCCCTGACATCTCAGTCATGTGTGATTCAGTGTTTCCGTGACACATATCCCACACTAAAATACAATGCAAACTTTGTATGAGTTTTAGTTTTACGTAATGAGAACCTTTTCCGTTTTACATTTTAACAAAAATAAATTATGCTGTCCCCAAGAATTCATCGTACTGGAAAATCATGACTTTCGACTTGTTTGGACTGGAGTCCTCAATTCGAATCACTGGCTCGTAAAGAAAATTCCAATAACTGGAATGAGAGTGAGAAGAGAATGGGAGGAAAATTGAAGTCAACATTCACATTGCAAATGTTCCAATGCTGAAGTTAAATTCAAAATGAACTATATAATTATAAATCATAAAATAAAACGCTGCCATTGCCATTCTGATCCAATCCTTAGCAAAGGTAAGACCCACACTTAGTCATCGACAATATAATCCGAAAAAACAATTATAGTATAGCTGCTGGTCCGTATTTTAAAAAAAAGTCAACTCTGGGGCTAAAAAATGATGCAAACACAATACGCTTTAATCGAGCTGAGAAACGTTGGGGCAAATATTCAATTATGCCCACATACATACTTTCTTTATTTCATTAAATTCAAAACACTTTCACTTTCAAAAATTGACAATGTAGAGAACAAGGGTCTATAAAGCTGGGTCAAATGTAAAGGACAAAAAATGACACAGCATTTTGCAATCCCAACATGATAGAGCTCCCAGAAAAAAAAATTATATATATACATACTCATATATATATATATATATATATATAGCCTTGTAACTGGAAGTAGAAGATTAAGAGCATGGCATAATATATGGACATATAATATATGAATAAATACAAACAATATTTCAATTTGTAATCCATCCCCCACTCATTATACATAGTATCAGTAACTACCGCTCCCATAACTCAAGCACCAGTGGTCAGTGATACAAATTTTGGTTTTTTTCAAATCATGCTTTAAATATTTTATATGCTATATGAAATGATCATCTATTGTCGCGTTTACACTCCCACATTCACACGGTACTCTATAAAATCCATGACGATTATTATAGTTGGGTTGTCATCCAACACACACAAAAATAAGTAGGGTACTGCTTACTGGACATTATACAATCTTAACATGAATTTCCTTCGACGACCATTCTCATCATTTCATTCATTCATTATAACAATAATAATAAAATAATATACTCAGTGCGAGAGCAGATCATGTGTGCATTGCTATGCTTCACTTTCTCCAGTTGCAGCGCAACAGCCTTTCTTTTCCGACACAAACCTTAGGTTCACTTCCAACTCTAACTCACTCTACTCAAAAGTGATTTTTTTCTGAACTAAAAATGCTTGAACCTTCCTTTTTTTTTTTTAAAGAAAAAAATCATAGCGATAGAGAGCAGGTTAGCAATGACCAGACAATTTGCACTTGCTGTATACTTTTTTCTTCTAATTTTCAACATCGCCCAATACTTCTATCAAACGCAGGCACCTCCATTCATTTAGATTTGGGAACATATATTACTATTACCCATCACTATCACTCTAAATAGCTTCCATCAAATCACATTTTATGACGACACACCAACCACCATGAAATTCACTGTGTGATAATCAAACCAGGGTTACCATTCATTACCACCACTAAACATACAGTAGAAGTATTATGTGTGGGTCAGTGTCAGGCCCTCTGGTAACAGTACAGGTACACTCACAACATGATACACTTCAGTACAAGAAGGAATGAGGGCTGCCAGAAGCTAAATACTCTCATTTTCCATTTTGTGCATACATGTACAATTATACAAGATACATCCCCAAGACCCCTCCACTCTAACTCACACTGACTGTCACCAATGTTCCATTGCTGCCAACAACCCGCACTCACTGCCACCTACCCCCATAATGCCTTTGATTTGGAAGTTGTCCGCCTTGACCACTATTATTATTATTACTGATGCTACCATTATTATAACTATGACTATTATTACTCTGACTCTGACCATAACCACCACCCATCCCATTGTTACCTTGACCACCCATCATCCCCCACTGCTGACCCGATGGTTGGGGGTTCCAACCCTGATTACCCAGGCTGTCACCCCTTGACATGTTACTGCTACCGCCAGGATTGCTATTCATGACAGACGACGATCCCTGCTGGCCGTCTCGCCCCATCATTCCCATTTCATTCGGCATCATCATCGGTGCGTAGCCTCCACCACTACCACTATACCCTCCAACATTTCCTTGGTGATTCATACCACCACCACCATTATTGTATGAATTTACAAAACCACTACTACCACTGCCTCCGTAACTTCGATCTGATTGGTTCATGGAATTAGGCTGCTGGTGTGGCTGTTGCATTCTACCTCTATTCCCCTCATAATTTTCAGCTGGAGTCCAACTGCCCGTCCCTCCTCCACCAAAAGCCCCTCCTACAGCATTAGTGTTATTAGTACTACTATTATTGCTATTATTATTATAACCAAAAGACGAATCATTCATCCTCCCCCCAGTGTTCAGACAATTCCCCGTCGCATTCTGTCCCTGGAGAACACCGCCCCTCTGATACTGCGAATTGCCTCCCGCGTCCTTTTGGAATGTGCCCCCAAACTGACTGATGCCCATCTGCATCGTTGGTCCCATGAGATTAGGTGGAGGAGCCTGAAGCAAGGCTCCAGTGGCGGCATTGTTTCTTTGACCCATATTATTTGAACCAAAACGATTTGGAGATGCACGGTTTTGAATAAGTCCACTCGAACAATTGCCTCCCGCCACGTCATTTCTGAACTGACCGGAACAAGCAGAAGCCATTTTATCATTATTCTCTATCGACAAAGAATTCCCAAAGTTCTGGCCATTGTTGTTGGGCAAGAAATTACCCCCACTTTGCCATTGGGTGGGATTTCCCAGAAGGGACTGAGACTGAGATGACAAGAACCCCGGCGTTCCAGTCTCAGCCACTGGTCTGCAAGGATTTGAAGGAAACGAGTCAGCATTCGTCGACATGTCAGAGCCAGGAGGTACCAGCTGATACCGAGCCGTCTCGCCTCCAACAGACATCAGATGATCAAACAATTGATTCACTGATCTCTTCCTGCGTACGCACAGGTACCTCTTCTGTCCTTTACCTTTACTTTTACTGCGCAGATTCAACCGACGGCACTCGTCGTGAATGATCTGTCTCTCTTCCAATCTAAAATCACAAGAAAACACCAAATCTTCCTGATTATCTGACGCGGCATAGTTTTCAATCACTTCCTTTATCCTCCTCCGGAACTCATCCGTTATACCCTTACTGGAGCTTAAGCCTAATCCTTCTCTGTTGAGAACACTTTTTAAAGAAACAGGCTCTGCAATGCCGTCACCATCCTTCCCAACCCCTCCTCCAGACCAACCCATTTTCCTTAACAACTTGTTACCAATGTTGTCGTTGGTTATAGCATCGGACTGCTCGTTCAATTCATTGACTATTTCTTCTTTAGAAATTTTAGTGTTCGAGTCCACAGCCTGTTTGGTCTTTATTATCCAGCAGAATTTTTTCAGTTGCAGTAGGGCTTGAGCCGAAGCCGTGTTCTTGGCCGCCACCTTGGAAACGCCATTCACGTCGGCCAGTTTTTCGTTCTCAATTTTCAGTATACAACGGGCAGATTCACCTTTGAAGAAATATTCGTACTCCAAGAGCATATGGTTGAAGTCGGCACTTCTTCGGAGAGTGTGGGCTGGTGTGCAGTCAGGAATGGGAATTTTGGGCTCCACAATCACAAAGTCGTCTAGTTGCTTGTATTCATTGTAACGCCGTTTAAGACCGGCAGCTTCCAGGTTTGATTCTTTGTGTTGAGAGGCTACTTCCTTCGGCCCATCCGTAGCAGGATTATGTAAGGTAACCTTAGACGGTTCTGGCGGTGGAGAGGTAAACGGTTCCTTTGACACCTGCAGCTCTTTAGATGTAGGGTCCGTCGGAACGACTCTGAGGTACGGATAGAGAACTTTTTGCAGCGCTGCCTCGTAAGCATTTGTCTTGGCATCCTTAATTTTGGACCCTTGACCAGACGCGATGCTGATCTTTTCCATGAAGACATAACACAAAAATGACCGACTGTTCTTACCACCAAACACAGGTTGTGTGTTGAATTCAATGCGTAGAGGAACTCGATTCGCCGCCGAATGAAGTTTGTCTTTTGCATTCGGACGATCTGATTTCAATGTGACAACTTCATATGCCAGTTTCCGAAGCTTATTAAGCATTGGGTCTTTTTCTACTTTCCATGCTTTGTGATATTGCTCTGAAGAACACATAGGTTTGGCCTCTGCAATTTTCTGGAAAGTAGCCACAGGGGGTGAATTACTGGAGAATCCTCCTCTGCTCAGGTTGGAGGACCCGGGCATCCGATAACCCTGCCTGGAGTTCATTCCACCCGTCAAACTAGAATAGTTCTCGCCCGACTTGACAAAACCCTGGTTGTATCTCGAAGGAGGAGGCCCACTTCTATGGTTGTCTGAGTTGGGTCTGAAATTAACGGCCGGGCCTCCAAACTGTGGCTGGAACGACGACAGGCCATTTCCTCCTCCCCGGGGACTGCTGCTGGCACTGAGAAGCGGGGTAGGTTTGGGAAGAAGAGAATTTGAATCCGTCTCTGGCTGATTACCACCATAATCCGATTTGGACTCAGACTGAGGATTGAGCGTCTCTGAAGATTTGACAAATTGGATGCCCATTGCCATTGGTTTCCGCGTGGATGTCCCCATCCTACCTCCGTCTCGATTGCTGACACTACCAAATCCCGCCATGGCTACACCAGACAAAGCAGTAATTACTTGACGATAATTCAAAGATAAAAATAAAAAGAGAGAGAGAAAAAAAATATTGTACAGCTTAATTCTTAAATTCTTAAGTTCAACTTCAGCTGATTGGTTGCACACAAATGAATGAATCTTTAAATCAAGTTAGTGCTTGCAGTGACGATTAAAAAAGGAGAAAAAAAAGTCAATCCATCATGCCGAGTGTCAATTAGCAGGCATTCCTCTCTCTTTCTATTTGGTCCAAAATACCATTACTTCGTTTGCGCACTTCATCCATGACAGATGGAGGGTAGGAGCATTGGTACACAGCCATGTTGACAAAACAACGAGACAAGCAGACAAGGCGATCAAGAGCGAGACTGTCGTTGTTGAAGGTTAGAAATTGGCGACGAAGATTCCACTCAGTGTTACTCTCGTACTCATCTCGAAGAGAGTCGACTTGGACATCAGCAGCGTCAGACATGGCGAAATCTTTAAGATGACAAGTCCCTGATAACAACTGGAGTATTGACTGCAGAAATAAACAAGGCAATAAATTACAAATATGAAGGGAAAAAAGAATGTTCATCTGGTGGAACTTCAATAATTTGTGTTGGGGTTTTTTTCACACAGTAATGTTGAATCAGTGATCTGACACAATGAAAGCACATTTGAATAGTATATGAACAATTGCCTCATATATTTGTGTCACAGATAGGCTACCTGGGTAAAGTAAATTGGCCACTGCAAGAAGCATTTATTTAAAAGAATAATAATAATAATTTGCCACACCATTGCTATTGATACGCAAAAATCTCAACTGTTTGATGGAAAGATACAGAACTGAAACACAGTGAAGGCAAATAATTGTTACTTGACACACAAAAATATAATGTTCTAAAAAATCATTCAATATAACTATAAATTAATTTGCCTTGCCTTATATTTCATTCCATTTCCATCTATGAATATAATCAATATCTCTATGAATATGAAACATTAGCTCAATACTCAATGGTGGTTGTGGGTCGAGTGTCAGACTGCTATTGTCGGCAAGCGTGGGTGACACAAATGGGTACAGCTCCCGTTACAAACAATCATGATTTTATGTTCTTATCTAATATTCAGCATTTAAATTATATTTTTTTCCAATTCCAATCAACAGTATTTTTACTACCACTACTACCAGAAATTGCTGGATTCCACCCCACCAGCCACTTTGATTTAATCTTTCTTAAAGTTGTTTGTGCAGATGTCAATAAATGTCAATACCTTGTGTTATGAGCATAAAAAGCTAAATTCATGTTTTAAAACTGCAATGCTATTTTTATCTTGTTTTTTTAAAACACAAATTCATATCTCTGTCATAGTCGTATAGTAAACTATGATAAAATTCCTTTCCCCTGCTTTTTCACACTAAGTCTTATTTTTTCCACATCAAACAAGTTTTGGAATAAAATAAAAGATTGAGATTAGGGCGACAGAAGGACCAATTGAAGTTGAAGTATCGAAAATTTCAACAAAATTTTAACTCTAGTCCTACAGGTCCCGAATATATGATCCCCGATTTCCCTACCTCGCGCCAATCATTCCCAGCGGGTCCCAATTAATTATACCCCACTCGCTGTGTTACGTTCCCAACCGGTGTCTGCGGGTCCCGTATTTTGCATGCAGGCGAGGTGTGTAGACGTAGCTGTGTTATGGCGTGATTGTTTCAGATAAATTCAGTCCATTTTCTGTTTACCTACTTAAAAATAGCCACCTATGAAATCATAGAATTAAAGCATATATGACCATGCATATTTATAACTATTTATTCCAAAGGGTTTTATGAAAATTGGAAACAACCACGCAATGCTACATTGACAGTGTCATGGATTTCCTTCATTTGAGTTTGAGTGTTTGGTGGGGTGATAAATCGTTTTATGTAGGCTATTTTCTATGGTCTGTTACGTTTTTATGTAAAAGAAGTGAAAATATTGAAATTAATTGAGTTTTATTACAATAAAAATTTGTGAATATTATCCCTTTCGAACTATAGGCCTACCCTTGTGAGTAAATTAGCGTCACGAACAGGTCGCATGATTGGATGTAGTATAAAAGGGGAACCTCTTTGCAGCATAAAAATAGCATCACAGGAAATCCATTATTAATTCCCCTTCATAAATAAATTGGGTTTTCCAGCCTTTAACTTTAAATACCAGATTTATATTGTTAATCAATCTTTGAAAGACACACACCATCCATAACATACACATAAAGTTTTGGCCCACGGCAACAGCGCAGGTAACTTGTGGCAACATAATCATGAAGGTTAATAGTTAATAGTTCACATTCAATTAGTATGAATAGGAGCAGGAAAAAATTGCCGACATAAAATTTTAAAAATATATATGAAGAGTACAGGGGGGAAAAAACAGCAGAGGCACAATTATTTATTAGTGAATTTAAGAAATCTTAATATCAAAGTTTGAAACTACACCTGTTATAATTCTCTTTTTTTAAACTGACTGGGCAATATCTCAAAACTGTAACTCATTATTTACAAAATAAAATTGTGACTGCCGTTTTTCCCCCCTGTACTCTTCATATATTATTAGCAATGAGCAATCAAGATTCAAAATTATTTTCATTTACCCGTGATGCAAGATCTGTCAAACAAATTTTCCAATTAACTGCTTTGACTTGAATTCTCAAGTAAATCTGAAACAGAATATATAAATAATCAAAGATTAAAATTAAGATTTACTTGGTCCTAAAAATAAAATACAATAGAGAAAGGCAAGATTTTGACAACGTACTGAAATGTTGAAATTTTGTTCCCAATACAAAAGAGTAAAAATCTCATCCATTTTCATAAGATACAAAATAATGCTTAAAGTACCATGGTATATTTTACTCATTTATAGCTAGATAGATCACAATTTGAGTGGTGGCCAAGGCCAAGAGGTTAAGACATTGCACTACCCACAGGTGGCGGGTGTTCGAGTCTGGCTTTTGGCATTTTAAAATTTTTTAAAGAACAAAATAAAGGAAATTTTATTTATTATTCTTGTAAAGTTTCGGGAGTTTTTTGTCATCTTTCCTATTACCACAACAGCAGATTGATTACCCTACGTCGCTCAGAGGAAAGTGAGTTTTATGTAAAAATATCAGACCTGTAAATGACCAATTTCTAAATTGTATGAACTTTTCGGCAAACTGAAAAAGTAGTTCAAAGCATTTTTTTATAAGCAAACAAAAAGTAGACTAGCCTACTGGTAGCAGTGTAGACGTCCATTGCGTTAAATATATATCTAGATTTTCAATTTCAATTTAAAAAACTCACCAAAAAAACGTGGTGCTGTTTATTAGTATTAGTCTAGATACTAAAATATTATCATGATTGTGATTGTGAAAGTAAGAGTTTGTCGAGTCGCGCCTTCTTACTTCCAGTTGTGACTTACTTCCGGTTGTAAGAAACTTCTGTTCGCAAAATTATCTAGTTAATTAATTTCTCGCATTTTAACCTTCCGACCAACAATTTTCCGTCCATAAATACTACTATCCGACAATGTTGGATCATTTTTGCTTCCCGAAAAACGTAAACAAACACCCATTCACGCAAGGCGGAGAGAGACGGAACCAAATACCAACACCACACACTGCGAGAAAGTGAGTGGGTGGCACGAATTTGTCCCGCGCACGCCACGCAGTCGGCCACTGTAACTGTATCGCCAACTTTGAAGGAAAGAGAAAAAAGTCTCGCGGAGTGCTTCGCGGAAAATTCGTCGGAGCACTTCGCGGAAAATAAAACAGCGTAGAGAATAAATAAAGATGTCTTGTAACTGGGGGACGTCCTAATGACAATTATTTTATTGTCTGAAATCAGACAATTGCCTGAACATTTACAGGTCTGAAATATTATCTAACGTCATTTTCAATTTTATGACCTTCGAACCTTGGCGGGTCAGCACGTGACCAGTGGCTAGCTATCCACTCGACTGACGGCTGGAATCACACACCATTCATTGCGTAAAACAGAAGAATGAAGTGTTTATTCATTCAAAATCTGAGGCGAAAGGTACGTCCGATGTTTCAGTTTCACCATCAACTTCCGAACCCTTTTTTACTCTTTTACTTTTAGCCTGACTACAACGCCACCAACATCAACAAGTGGCCTAGTTCAATGTTTTTGTTGTAAAACACATTGATGAATCTCAACAAAAAAGTGCAAAAGAGCTAGTAAAGTATTTACTACGATTCCAACCAAATGTGGACGTGATGTGGCTCCGGCGGTACAGACTTCTACTTCTTAGTCTTAGACTGTGAGTGTGACTGCTGCTGTTACTGTTATAAATAATTCTGTCTAAGAAAAACTACTGTCTGATATTATTATTGTAGAGTAAAGCATTTCATCTAAAACAAGGCCTAATAATACTAATAGTCAAAATTACGGGGATCTCTAACCCTAACCAATCTTCCAAATGCAAACTGCAAAACCCATGCTCCACAGTGAGACATGATTGTGATGGCATGATGAGCAATGATGGTTTAGTTTTGGGCTTCCCTCAAAACAAATATATATAACCAAGAGTCGACAGAATAACCCTGCTTATTGTCATGTGGTGACATATAGTCTGTGTGTTTAAAGTATTATGGGAAGAAATAGACTGAAATTACCAAGAAAGTGTGTTATTATTGCCACAAAAGACTTGAAAAGACAGTAGAATCATAAACCACCATGAACCGCAACGGTAGCCATAAGCGGAAGTCAAGTAATGCGTCAATAACAGAATGTCACCTATTGACTTCCATTTTACCTTAAAATATTATGGTCCACGTCTATTCACGATTATCTGTTCAGAAATAATAATTGTTGGTCAGATTGAAGATGTGAGGCTAATTGGCGATAGTTACAGCAGACAAAGAAGGAATGTAGAAAAATAAGATAGGTAATAGATCTAAGTATAACTTCAAGTGTAAAACAACTGACAACAAGAGCGTTTCGGGTCTTCGATAGCTAACAACTTATATAAACAAAAAGGCAAGCGAAAACAGATAATTTAGTCAAACTTGAAGTACTATTTTCAAACTCTTCTTTTTTTTTAGTTTAGTGTAGTTTTTTTGTGGGGTTTTTTTTTCAATTTCTTTTCTTTTTTATTCCTTTTATTCGCTGGTCAGTATAGGAAAGTGCTTTATTTTTAACCCAGTAAGTCCCCAAACTTAATTTTTCATATTTCTCAAAATGTGACAGCACTGGTTCTACTCTTACACCCATTCATTGTTGAAAAATGCAAAATACAAAAGCAACAAAACTATACCAAATAAAATTATTTGTGTATGGTCTAAGGGTAGACCGGAATAACCCCAGGCGTCAGCCGTAGTGCAGCGCCGCAAAAGTGGGATCAAGGTCTTAAGAGAAAGAAAAAAACAGTGATTCAACCTGGTTTTGAACCCGCGAACTCTCGAACCAAAGGCGAGTGACTTTGTCACTGCGCCACCGGCGATCATATAGGATATTGAATGTCGAATAAAGTATCATAACTAAAAATGGTGCTCCTCAAGGGAGTGTGATTTCGCCTGATTTGTTCACTATTTATACTTATGATTGAAAGCATTCCGTTTTAAATGAAATACCCCTGTTAAGAGTTGCTGATGATACCAGCACGCTACAAGCATTGATAATCCAAAATCATGAACTGTTATACAGAAATACAATGGACAGGCTTGTAAACTGGTGTGACAATAGCTTTCCCCAATTCAATGTGGAAATAAGACAAAGGAGTTGATTACAGATTGTGTAAATATATAAGATATGATACCACTGGTTTCAATATCAAACAGTTGAACAGGTCTCACGATATAAGTAATGTTGCATTCATGTTAGCTTTATTATCATTAACATTATTTTCATCATCATCATCATCATCATCATCATCACCACCACCACCACCACAATCACCATCATTATGATCATCATCAACATCATCATCATTATGATGATCATTATCATCATCATCATCATCATCATCATCATCATCATCATCATCATCATCATCACCACCATCATCACTATCATCATCATCGTCATCATCATCAATAATCATCATCATCATCATCGTCATCATCATCAACATCCTTATCATCACCATCACCACCACCACCACCACCACCACCACCACCACCATCATCATCATCATCATCATCATCATCGTCATCATCATCATCATCATCATCATCATCATCACCACTACCACCACCACCCACTACCACCACCACCTCCACCACCACCACGACCACCACCACCACCCATAATGAAGTAGCCACGAAGGCTTTAACTTTAACAACATCGTTGCTATGGGCGCGCTCTGGGCACCGACTTACTTCCCCCTATTTCTTTAGTTTCGTTTTTACTTTGCCACCTGCCTGTGCAGTATTAGCTTACCTATAGTAGTAGCATTAATACACCACAATGGTATTCTATTATATACCACCACCTTGTTTACATTACTATAGTATATAGCATCTACCACAATGACTCAGGCACGAGGGTTGAGAAGTTCAGGCAGCTGGACGAGAACAGAAACTCAACCTGGGGTCGTATTCACAGACCATACGTTAACTGTTAGCACACTTTGGCACAAATTTATACTATAAAAAATTACATGAATAATGCAATGTTGTGAGTATACTTCACGACAATAAGGTTATGCCAAAGCATTCTAACAGTTAACATATGGTCTGTGTATACGGCCCCTGATCGTCTCGGCTCATCATGATGTCAGTTTTGAGGGGGAGCTATGTAGCGACCACGAGTTTATCACTCTGCCATCATGACTGAGTTATGTGTCACCACGAGCCTTTTGTTTTGACCACTGTGTTGTGAGTTGTGGGCGAATGGTGTACGTGTGTATGTGAGGTGTATATATTTTCAGTGTGATAGTTATACTAGCTTGCAGCAACATGACATTTTGTATTCAACGTTATTAAATACTTAAATGTTCAAAAGTGTGTTATTCATTTTAATATAATGCTATAAATAATAATGTTATAATGTGCATTTATATAGCTCTTATTCACGATCATCACCACGCTCTAAGCACTTTACAGTAGCACATTTTTCTCGGGAAAGCAACGGAACACTCAACACTTAATACGCCACACGCTGCCTGTTAGGCGCGATTACAATATTAGGACAAGGACAAACCCTGCCTACAACCGAATTTAACGTTCGTCTCTGACAGGACGAGGTAAGTAAGGCAAAACGTCTCACCTAAGGACACAAGTGCCGGTGAGCCAATACATTTCATGATGATTTTTTTGTTTTTGTCGATAACGGGTTTAGATCCTAGGCGTCTAATCAATAGCCACGATAATCGTTGCTTGTCAACACCAACAGTCGAGACGTGCTCACTGTTCGCCCACCGACGCCCCCATCTGCACCGTATTCACTGTCCCTACGTCAACTGTTAACACATTTTGGCACAATCCTATTTGACATCCTTCAACATTAAATTCTGTTCAAAACATGACGTAGTTTCAGTGAATCACTGCATGCACAAATCGATTACCAGTTAATATTAATATAGCATCTGTGCATACGGTCCCAGGCCTCTTGATAAATGTCGTTGATAATGTTCTCCACCCCGAGGGATTGATAATATTATTTTTCTGATCAAACAGGTCCCCACTCCATCTTAAATCTCACTTAATTCTCGCATCAATACGTTTGATCAACGATTACCTGAAAAGAAGCGATTTTTGAAATTCTAAGGGAGGAAATCGATAGTGAGGCATGACAACCGTGAAAAGGGGATAAGTCTTTTTCTGAAATTGTAAAAACCTCATTATCTTACATATAAATTATTTTATGGTATTTATTGTGATAAAATCTATCATCGGCAATTCTCTCCCAATGATTTCCCTATTCTGGGTCAGGCCAAATCATTTAAAGTCAATATTCTGTCTGTCACATTCAATTACGTGGTGATTTTTTTTTCATCATTTCCCATCAAAACGGGAACAGGAGAGTCGTTAATTCAAATAATGTCTGTCTTTCCCATCCCAGGGACATGATAATGAATAGTATGATGAGTCACTTTGATTTGTTCATCGGGGTACACGTCGACTCAAGAAAATTGCATTATCAATATCCCAATCAATGTTCACATAATTCTAATAGATCTACTGTTCCCCTCGGCTAATCTGTTTGACACTCGCAGACTGGGACTAAGACAATAATTATATAATCATTCCTAAAGAAAATAACAAGGGTTGGAGGGAGATAATGATTCAAAGAAACGTAAAATTGGCACGGCTTCAAGGGGAGATAAATAGATAATAGTAAAAATAATTAATTTCATTCAATAATATTAGATCTACGATCCACTTATGATTTATTGATTGGTCGTGCAATCAATAAATTTGCATTTAGATCCGGAAAATTAATTAATTCAAATTATCTCTCAATTAGTTTTATCCTCGCAAGCAATTTCATAATATATGTTCATATGGATTGGTCTGGTAAAGAGATGTTAAATCATTTTTATAGCCATTGAGCGGCGCCACTTTTAGACCAGCATCAAAGGAAAAGCGTTACATCGATATAAAAATACTTCCTCGCGTGTAGAAATTCGTCTGTCAGTCTGTCTCTCAAAATAAGCATTCAGCAAAAGTAACACTACTTTCGCACACCGTAATGTCACTATAAACTAACTCAAAACGGCGCCAACACTGTATGACACCACTATGTACGCCATTTTTGAGTTAGTCTTGTAGAGGCTTCCATCATCAAAGTAATAACAAATGGCATAATTCAGGTAGCGCTTATCCACGATCGTCACCATGCTCTAAGCGTTCTACAGTACAGTAGCTCATTTGCCCTGGGGAAGCAACGGAACACTCAACACTTAATACACCTCACGCTGCCTGTTAGGCGCGAATACAATTTTTAGGCATGGACAAATGCTGCTTGTAACCGAGGGAACCTCTGAATTTAACGTCCGTCTCCGATAGGGCAAAGTGTCTTACCTAAGGACACAAGCGCCGGTGAGCCAATACATTCCATTTGGTTTATTTTTTGGGGTGTTTTTTTTGGGGGGGGGGTGGTTTGTTTTTTGTTGTTGTTGTTGACGGGTTTTGATCCTAGGCGGTCACCCGTCTATTCATTAGCCACGATAGACGTTGCTTGTCAACACTAACAGTCGAGTCGTGCTCACTGTTCGGCCACCGACGCCCCCATAAATATAAATGATAGATAAGTATGTCTGAGAGGGGATCCAGACTGAACCCCATATGTTATATCCCTTAAATATATCCCTTAAATATATCCCTCAAATAACAAGGGATACTGGGGGATGTATGATGTAAAATCTATGGACATGTGCGTGGACGGTCACGAGGACTATATTATAAAGTCTTGAACTTTTAAAAAATCGATACATCACCTCGTCGAGGTGATAAAAGCTTTCAGGGCGAGAGATAGTATTCAAATCAGATTTGACGATCTGATGTCAAGAATGTGTTAATGTATCTTGCAACTGGACCAAACGGCTCAGCAGTCGGGATTTCTACAGGCCACTAGATTTATTGCACCCCCACCCCCAGGCAGATATCAGATTTATACAGACCACTAGATTTATTGCGCCCCCACCCCTTACCCCACCCCCAGGCAGATATCGGATTCTTACAGATAAGATAAGTATAGGTAGGTTTATGATAATCCGCATCTGCGTCCAAGCACAAACTCACAGAATTTACTTCATGTATCCCCCAGCAGGCTGTTTCCTTTCTATTCTTTCCGAGGCAGCATACAGTTGATAGCAATATATTATGTTAACCGCATCATACTAGCATTGTGACCATTGTGTTCATCTATCTGTCGCTGGATACATATTCACATCTGATTTAAGGGAGCAACAATTGTGTAAACGATCTTTCCCAATGGCTCAACGTCGAAGATGGCGGAATCAGAATTCTAATTCGGTACTTTTCGATCTCGAGTCCAGTAGGCTCGACTGC
Organism: Dirona albolineata; assembly: GCA_031763155.1. Taxonomy (NCBI): domain Eukaryota; kingdom Metazoa; phylum Mollusca; class Gastropoda; order Nudibranchia; family Dironidae; genus Dirona; species Dirona albolineata. Next base: position 674 of record JARFNW010136979.1, on the reverse strand, counting down.
TCGAAACGACTTGCAGTTAACCTGGATCTGCGCATCGGTACCTTCTGCCTTGTACACTGTCCCCGGCCAGACACGGAGTTGGTCCCTACACTGTTTAACCACGGTTATAAAGGGAACAGATATCAAACAAAACAAGCAGTCACACACCACTTTTCAAGCCAGGAAACAGAAAGAGGCAGCCACATGTAAAACAGGAGCCACAGATGGATTAGATTTATGTAACAGAATGTTTGTATCATAATTCTATAATAAAATAACATAGAATGGAAATGATACACACGAATAATTATGATTGAACACATTCGTCATCGATAAAAAATGGTTTCTCATCCATTTCCTGTGCACATGCGCAGACACTTGAGAAGGTTAGAAATATCAGTGGTTGTGAAAATGTCTCCTCACAGCTCTCTCTACCTTGGGCGATGGTGTACTTACTTCCATCGTGAGAGGTGCAGGGGTTTTTTTTCTATTAAGTTTATCCTCAAAAACATCCACGCATTCTCTATTGGATGTAAGCCCGGGATTTTATCTGGCCAATCCGGAATGACGTCACGCACTCATGTGACGTGTATCTGGCAGAGTGTGTGTGTGTGTGTGTGATGAGTGTGTATGTGTTTGTCGAGAGAGTGAGTACGTGCGTGTTTGTGTGCCTCCAGCCACATCTCTCTCTCTCT
>JARFNW010136957.1:0-10762 GCA_031763155.1 Dirona albolineata | reverse complement strand
TTATTGCTTTTATAGGGGGGGGGGGTGCATTGTTTGTGACTCCCCCGTTCAGGGGAACGGGTCATGCTGCTAGTTATCTATATAGGTCAATTTTGTGATGATTTGACGGGTTGTTGCTGTCGAAAACAATAATTGCTGGATTACCTTACACTCCTTTATCTTGCGGTCCGTAAACACAAGGGATAGTGAGTGTGACCGAGGTTGATCAAGTGGAGCACCAGTCGCACTGTGCAGAGTTAGAATTATTGCACGTTTTCAAGAGCTAGATTCCATTTTTTTCCCAATCATATCAGATTCATTTCAATATATAGGATTGATGCATCTGTATGGTCTGGGAAAATTGATTTCAAAGACAATTGATTAAGGCAGTTAAATGACAGTATCAAAGGTGAAGTAACAACTTGTTTTAGCGTTGTCTTCAGGAAGCTGACATTCCGAATAGTGTAAGAGAAAGATTAGAATTTTATAACGGTAAACCAATGATCGTAATTATACATACACCTTCACATACTCACACGCCCACTCAAACACACACACTCTCACACACACACGCACACACACACACGGCATATAATACATAATATTCTCTATTCCCCCCCCCCCTCCCCAATTCTTCTTCTTCTCCTCCTCCTTCTTCCCCTTTGACCGACCACCTGGCGAGCACTACAGGTGAAATGACGTCATCGACTCAGACATGTCACTGGGTCACCTACTTACCAGTTTCATATACAAATAGAATTCCAGGAATTATTCCATGTTTCTATTAAAGGCCGTTGTTGTTTTGTATTGACATAGTTACTGAAAATCGTCGACTTGGAGATAGCGTTACCAACCGCGAACAAATTATACTCAACAATGTCATCTGTATAAAAACAAACAAATTTGAAAATATTCGAAAAAAATGAATGCAGTGCCAGAAATACGGCCAATAGATAGGAATAGGGTTAGGGGTGGGGGAGTGGTTGTCGACAGCAGGACTCGAACCCATGGATGTAACGGCCCCCATTGTCATACCAGTCAGACAGTCAATCTCTATGCTAATCCGCCACCATTTTGTGTTTCTCAGTGTCTGACTGATATTTTCATGGTCTTGATCGCTCAGCCATCGTGCCCACTCCTTGAAATAGGAATGCATACCTAGTTCCTTTAATTTTTTGCTTGTTTGTTTTTTTTATTAAAAAATAAAATTCCCTCTATCATCCCAGGGGAAAATTTGTCTTTCTGGTCTATCCGAGGGTATAACGGAATAACCCAGGTGTCAGCAAAGTGGGATCATCTTCAGAAAACAATCCAGTGGTTCCACCGGGATTTGAACCAGCGATCTCTCGAATCAAATGCGAGTGACTTAAAAAAAACAAAACATGAATTCCCTTCATTCATCCCGGGAGGAAATTTGTTTTTAAAGTCAATTCCGAAGGTATAGACTTGTAAAAACAGGCGTCAGCCGCAGTGCAGCGCCGCAAAGTGGGATCAAGGTCTTGTTGAGAACAGTGCTTTCACCGGGATTTGAACCCACAACCTCTTGAACCAAAGGCGAGTGATTTAAACACTGAGCCAATGTCTCCCTAAAGGCAGTGGGTGAGGTGTCTTGTTCACATTTAGAGGGGAAATTACATTAGTCCAAAATATGTTTTATCCACCAAAATCAAAACTTTCATTGAAATGTCTTCCAACATTGCATAATATTTTAGAAGGTATATTAATATTCATTTCATTTACGTTAGTGGTGGATTCGTCCAGAGGTAGAGGGCTGTTTTTACGGCAAGGCGGAGTTGCCGTGGTAGGCATGGGTTCGATTCCCCTGGTCGACAAATTTTTTTTTCTTCAAATTTCTGTTCTTGTCTCTCACTGGCACTGTTACATTATCCCACTATCACTTTGTCTACTAGACCTTCAGTTTATTATCATTATCGTATTTATATGGTACACAACAAAGAGCAAAACTGGCATAATAATTAGCAGTAGCAGTCTACTAGCTGAGGTCCTCTTTGGACATGTTGGTGTGTTATTGTTTCAATGATTGTAGACATTCACTTTTTAAACTCATCACCATCAATTGATGACATGACAGTTCTGTCGTACGGTGGCTTCCAGCCGATGGTCATTTGGACAACAACAACAAAACTCGAACAAATTACTGCAAATTTTTGTCCTTAGTGATCAGAGACATCACCACTTGGAGTTGTTTCTTGCGTATTATTATTAGTATTCTACAATGTTATTGGTCTCCAGGTTTGTGAGCGTTCTTGGAAGGATGGTATGTTTTGCAGGTTGGGTGAAGAAAAATATAAAAATGGGTTTATAGTCCATATCTCAGAACAGCCTAACAGACTTGATAGTAAAGTCATTCAATGGCTGGACACATGTGTTCATAGTAAAGTCATTCAGTTGACCTCTGTGTAGACAGCCCCAGGTCCTTAGAGGTGAAAAGTTATGATTATATCACTCAAGTGGTAAAAACAATTTCATGCCCTTCATTCAGGCAAAAAAAGAAAAAAAGAATTTAGAATGTTTTTAGTTTATCACTCTTTTCAACACTGTCAAAAACAGAACCTCCTGTTTAAACATCCATTTGCGATAAAACGTAGCTTCCACATGAATTTAGAGGGCCAGAGCCTTGAAAAATGTTTGTAAATGTCACAATATAAAAAATAATTAAATCAGAGCAGGATACTAACCCAGAACCTTGGCGCCTCAAGGAGACTGTGCTAACCCTAACCCTCAAGGAGACTGTGCTAACCCTAACCCTAACCACTATACTGAGGAAGTCCCTGTGTGGTCGTTCAAGATATGGCATGAATCACAAAGTCAAATCAAATACAGCAATTTAAAAACAATAAGATTTATTCAGACTTATACTTATACATGTGATCGCTCACTTTCAAAAAAGCTCACCCCCACACACACACACACACACACACACACACACATCTATGCAATTCATGTTCACTTCAAAAAACAATGTTAGGAGAGACATGATAATATACCAATGCTGTAACAAATGTTTTGTTATCAAAATACCTTTTTATGAAATATCATTATCATGGCAAGACACTCTTAACAATCGCTATTCCAATTGCATAGAATTTTGGAATGTAAATATGGTAACAATAAAACAGCTGCACATGATCCTTTCATCAACCATTACAAATACATCCCACATTGGATATAACCATTCATTTCTTCTTTCAAGTGGATTTCGAAATCAAAAAAAGGAAAGAAAAAAAAGAAACACTTGTTCTGAGACAAACATGAAAATGAAAGTAACAACGAATTTGTGCGATAATGATGGACAAACTGTACAAAGAGCAACAAGTTATCAACTTAAGCTTCAAATATTGCTTCCCAGTTTAGTAAATCATGTCTCGAAAAAATTAACGTGGCAGACACCAAAACATATCGTCGAGACTGGTCCGACAATATTCTATTCTAATGTTTATAAATTGCATAAAGGATCTCTAGTCTTTTTCCAATGCATTAGATTTGCTCTTGTCTAGTTGATCCATCACCATAATACTGCAGGACACAGGTTTTCATTTCCTACTTCAATTCGACATAAGAAGCAGCAGTGGCAACCCCACAGTTGTTTTCCTTCATGGACATGAGTACGTATCCGTCATTGCCCCAGTAGGTGGACCAAGAATTCTTGACCAGCCAGTATCCTTGACCGTCCATCACGCCATAGCCAACAGCCAGCACTGCATGATCTAAACCGTCTGGGTCATTTCCTGGAGGGAAAAATTTGTAAAATATAATGGTGATGGATACAGATGACGACTAGCCTTAATTTGAACTCGGATACGGTGACATGTGGATAAATTTGAACTCGGATACGGTGATATGTGGATACATTCTCCATTATACATTGCATATTCAAATTAATAATGAATAAATTGATTAGTCATGTGATCGTTTTATTACAGAAATGGCAGTATAGTATAACTGAAACATTATCTCTCAATGTAGAAATTGACCAAATAAATACTGGTACTATATTATTTAAAAAAGAAAATTTTTAGAAATTAATGGCCACTACTCACTGCACTTTGGCTCAAAGTAGACTCCGTTGGCATAGAAAGAAAGTGACTTATGGGAAGCATCAATGCCGACAGAGATTGGCCCCTTCTCCAACAGCGACACCTTAAGAGCAGACAGGTCCCCTTGAGGTAGCAAGGTGTAGTTTTTCAGCTGAACCACAGGTGTGACTTCTGTTTTATGGCATTTGCCATCCTGAATAAAGAGTTACAATAGATACTCATTATAAAACAAACAAAAAAATTGAAACAGAATCATCTGGAGCTGACTATTTGGTTTAACCCAACACTGTACAAATGGGCCAAGACAACAAAAAATACAACTTAATTCACCAATATTTGCAATAGGGAATTAAGGATTTCTGAAAACAATTATTTTGAAAAAAAGTAAACAAAAGCAATTTTTTGCCAGAGCCACATCCATGACAAAAGCAGTTACTTCAGTTACGATTAATTCAATTCAAAATGTAGCCTTTTCAAAATCAATAAAATTAAAACAGAGTACATCTGCAAGACCATGGCTGCTGTGGATATTTCTTTGCAAAAAATAAACCCATTTGTGAAAAGTAAGTATTTCATTATTAGTTTGGCTAGGTATCATGCCGACCTCTTTTAAAGGTTAATAAATGTATTGCAATATAGACGAGAAATGTCCCAAAGATAAAACTCTACGTCTAAAGAGCAAATAATACCAACCATGAAGGATAAGGTGAGGCGGTGAGAAGAACTGACCACACTTACAAGGAATTCTGTTGCACACAACTTGATACACAATCGCACGTTAATACGGCCGCACATATCTAATTTACTGTGATAAAGCAGTGTTATGCTATGTTATGCTATGTCTTTGAACGGACCAATCAGAAGACTTCTACCACTCCACGGGCCAATGGAATAACATGAAATGTCGAGGTGTAAGCCATTAGCGGATATATATACTCTACTCTAATTGCATTCACTTAACGTCCTTTGACATGACCTGATCAAGAGTAACTCTTAAAAACTTTATTTATTATTTTAGGTTGACTACATTCAAAACAATTCTTTACTCCACGCAGCTATTCACATTCAATCTAAACTGAAAATAAAGAGTGTCACTGGTTTTCATGAAATATCATAACAGTGTATTTCAGAGGCTACTGATATAACAACAAACTGTTTAACATTTGTATCATGTAAATTATTACGGCTTTGGTACCAAAGCAATGGTAATGACTTAGGTTTTCATTTCAACACAAAATATGGTCACAAAAATCATGTCTCCCTTGGTGTGAAAAAGATACAGACACACACACCAACACCAACACACACACAAAATAACAACACACACACACACATATAAAAAGACAAAAACAACTAGACAGTTAAAATGAATATTCAGCTATCTTACAACAACTTACAGCGCCAGAGTACTGTCCATACTGGGCCTCACTGGAGAGACCTCCGTTTGCGATGATGAACTGGTACGAACGGAAGTCTTCACCTCCATCACAAGCATTATTGCCATAACCCCAGGAACAGTCCATCAGTTCTTGTTGGGACAAGCGAACCAAGCTGCCAGTCTGAAAATTTGTAACCATGAGACGTTATCCCTATTGTTTACAATAGTTTTGTAATTAAAGAAGCATTTCAACAAACGGGCACCCATGAACATTTGTTATCCATTTGTAGTCTTGGCATCACAGACTTACACTGACATTATTAAGTGTTTTATCCATTTGTAGTCTTGGCATCACAGACTTACACTGACATTATTAAGTGTTTATATCCAAATAATTTATTGCGAGGGCCAGGAGACAAGGCCTGGGTCATTTTCATTTCTCAATCCTTTTCCTTAACAATATTATGAACGGATCTCCCTAGTACAAGCATACATATTCGACAAAGTAGGTGCGGTACCCACCTTCAGAAAGTTGGCTCCTTCGATGGTTCCAGTGGTACCAAAACTCCAACATGAGCCACAAATGGCCTGGTCTTTAACAGGTGTGACAGCTCCTGTTTGAGTAAAATAAATAAATAAATAAAATTCCCTTTATTCTACAATGGGGAAATTTGTCTTTTCCGAGCCACAGTGCAGCGCTGCAAAGTGGGATCACGGTCTTGAGATAAAAACCAGTGCTTCACAGGGATTTGAACCCGCGACCTCTCGAACCAAAGGCGTTCAGTAGGAATGGTGGGGTCATGGAATAAATAAATATAATCAGTTTCACAATTGATATTCATACAATTTGTTATGTTAAAGATTTGAATTCAGCTCTTAAAATCTACAATTCCAAAATCTGTCTTATCCTAAACAATCACAGAAGGACTAAAGATATTATTACAAATTTGAATGTGTACACCACCATTTTGTAGAAGCTAGAATTTGTAGACACAAACGCATCAATGAGTTGTTTGCTGGTCAGTCTTAGCAACACTGAAAGCATCTGGCTCAGGAGGCTGACCACCCACTTGTTCTGCTCATCTCAAATTCTAAATCGTGTGGTCAATACAGCAGCAAGAATGGGATCTACATCTGGATCTTTGCACTGTGCACTATCATTGTCCAGACATGGAGCTAGCCTCTAGACCAGATCACAAACAAACCCTCCGTGTAGATTGCCATTTTCCTCTCTCACCTCTCAACCTCCAGTCAAACTGGACTGGCATGTCCCCCACCTCTGACTTGAGGTCAAAGGTTGCACCGCCACGGTTGCCTTTGGAATAGCGGTAGCCGTTTCTCTTCTTCAGCTCTGCCTGAGTGAAATCTGCGAGGTGGTTGACTTTCATGGTGTAGGTCAGACCAGCACGATTCTTGGAATTGATGTACCTAGAATTATCAATTGAGGCAATGACAGGTATTACTGAATATGTTTAAAACAAATACCGGTACCATACATTTATATTGTAAAGCAGATTTGCAACATTTTCAAAAAGGATTAAAATTTTGTTTCACATATCATACACCCATTTTGAATGTGTTTGATCTTCAACTGTGAATTAAATCCATTAATACTTCTGATTGAAGTCAAATTATGTAACATAAGTGCTCTGTTGCTTACCTGAGGCAAATGTGCTACTATAAAGCGCTTAGATCATGGTGACGATCGCTGAGTATATGACATATATATCATATCATCATTAATCATCTTTACTGTTTGTCCCCTATATAAATGCAGTTTCTTATCATTATATTATTATTATTGGAATAGAAACTGATTTCTCCTCACCTCAAGTTTTGTCTGAAGACATGCTTCCTGGTTTCATGTTCCATCGGTTTATAGATCTTGCCATGAGTTTTCTTGAAATCTTCAAAGGCTGCATCAACATGTTTCTCCTCACCATGGATAAATTCATGAATTGGACTCACAGGGTGCACAGATCTTAGTCCGGGTCCTGGGAAGTCTCCACACTTTAAACCTGGTGTATGTATATATTTTTGTAATGAAATTATGTTTGTTTGTTATCTGTTCCCTTTAGTACTGTAATTAAACAGTGAAGGGGCCAGCTCTGTGTCTATCCAAGGACAGGGTAGCAGACAGAAGGCATCGATGCACAGACCCAGGTAAAACTTTTCCAGGTTAAGTGCAAAAAGTCTGTGCCCAGCCAGTACACATGATCCGATACAGAACTGGAAAATCTATGGATCAAGATTGTTATGGCAAGCAAGGGATCAGCCTACTGTGCCAATAAACCTTGTTTGGTACAAGAAGCAATACACTGTTCAATATTACTCATATCTGGACCAGACAACATGATATTGTAGCCTCAGATGTTCATCCAACAGCAATAGAAATTGTTGAAATTTTACCAAAGAGGCAAGTTATATTATGTCTTTGAAAAAAAAAAAGAAAGAAAGGTTAGAAGACAAGTTGACGAAATACGAGGACAAGAAATGGGAAAATTAACAATGACAGCAAAATCCATAATAATATTTTCAAGCAGACTGTCGTAGCCCATCATCATGTGACCCATTGGTACATGGGTGCTGGCCACCGTGTAGAGTGCGTAACCGTGTCTCAAAAGTAAAATAATATCTTGTCTCACACATGTCAGTTTTTAAAAAGTTCCTCCACATACTTGGAGTAATGCCCTGCCACATCATATCCAAAGGGAAGTCAGCTACTAAACCAACTGGAATCATAACATGAACTCCTTTACAGTAAGTACATTCAAACAGAAATCTGAGCTTTTAAAAAATTGATAACTATGTAAAATAGAAATAAGAAACAAACGAAAAACTCACCTTTGGGGACTGCAAAGTCAGAGTCCGTGAAAGTATGGGGAGAACTTATTTCAGTAAAATCTATAAAAAACTTGTCAAAAACGGACATAAGCATAATGTCGTAGCCCATCACCTCGTAACGCAGCGGTTTATTGGTGCTGGCCATGGAGTAGAGTGTGTAGGTACTGACCTGATTGACATAAATAAGAATAATGATAATGATAATAATAATACTACTACTACTACTACTACTACTACTAATAATAATAATAATAATAATAATAATAACAATACTAATAATAATAATGATGACGATGAAAATGTAAATATAGCGCTCAACTTCCACCCTGGAGCGCTCATATATTATATATAATAAACATGATATTTATAAAAAGACGTATATCCAAATGGAGTTATGAGTAATGCCTTGTAGTTAATAACATGATCCATCGCCTGATGTAGGCCTGGTTTCGATACTCTCCTCAAAAATTTGAAAAATGGATATACAGCCTTTAAAAAACAACTCCAGATATATATACATATTGGACTCTTTTTATTATTTTATTTAAACTTATATGTTGCCAAATGGTACATATATATATATGATGTAATAATATCAGGGTAATCTTATCAAAGGGCAATAACTGGTGAATCAATAATTCCTGCAATCTTTATTCTATGATTATCCTATGTACTTGTAATAATATAAAATATTCAATGCAATGAGTCACATAATAGGTAGATTCATCAAACCTTTTTTCCAACAGTGACAACCAGCTGGAACATGTTAGCAGTAACTCCAGACACATTCTTCGTACCTACAAACTAAAAAAAAATGGAAAAAAAATATGACATAAATGCCTGTTTAGTTTTCTTACATCAAAAATATAAAAACACATCACATTGAAAATCAATAAAAGTAAAAAAAGTATCAAACACCTCGTTAGTTCCTGTTTCTCTCTTTTTTGATTTTTTTTAAATCTTGATCTTCATTGCTAGCTTGCAATACCTATGTGTTTTGGGGTTTTTTTTAATTTCTATTTGATTAAATTCTAAAAATACAATAAATTAGTCAGTCTATTTATGCAAGGGCTGTTCAAGAGTTATCATAAGATCCATCATAAACTTGTCTCGATTGAATTTAAAAAGGGGGATTAAGATTAATGGGATAAGATAAGATGATTTCAGGTTCAGCAAATTGAGAAACATTTATTTAACTCCTGACATGTGATTTATTTTTTTTTCTTTTCATTTGGTCAAAACCGTATAATAATTATATGAGATTTCTTTAAACTGCTATAGAGCCTTGGAAAGTCTGAAACATTCTGAGAACTGTATAGTAGTACAACACTACACAAAATTTGGCCCCAGCACTTCAAAATACCAAAACATTTTCATTATTATCCACACTAACCTTGAAACCTTTCAGATCAGGAAACAAAGTCATCAAAGTTTGTGGAGCATCCGATGTTCCTTTGACCTCAAAGCATCGCCGTTCATTCATAACTTTCTGATCCGAGTAGTAAACAAATTTTTGTTTGACACCATATTTGTAACCAGCACTCCCAGCTGCTCTCTGAACACTGGTTGAAACACCTGACGAGAAATGGTGAAAAAATATCTTTCAGTATCTAATACATCTACAAAAGGACATAATTTCTTTCTTTTTTGGGTCACTTTAACAATACATTATACATGAAACATCGACCTGAATTTCTTCAGTCGGTGGATCGGGGCGAGGGGATTCAGGTACCTGTATCTGTATGAAAACTGGGAGTAGACTCTATGGACAGTATAAGGACTCCAGGGTGGCGGTATCTAAGAAAATGTGGAGCATCGATATTGCAGCCAGCTGGCGCAAACACATCTCACACTTAGTATCCAATGCAAGAAACACTTACAGGATTTTGTCGTCTTCTGGTTTTTTTTACTTGTTTTCTTAAAAGATGAAATAATACAGAAATCAAGATAACTATGCCTGATACGCATTTTTCTAGCCGCACCTTTCTACACGCGGCACCAATTCTTTGTGACTCCCTAAATAACAGCATAACACCAGATCATGAATGGATGTATCTATTCAGGCATACTAATACTATTCGTCCCAAGGCCATGGAAATGCTATTCAATCAACCTATGCTATAATATTAGAGTCAGTGCAGGATGCAAGTGCTGCCAATTTTGTAATGGCATCCATTTCTTTATCTGAACGTAAAGCGCCTCGGAGCATTTTTTTAATGAGAAACTGGTACTGTGCTAAATGCCTTATAATAATTGTTATCATCATTGTCATTATTGTTATCATTAGTATCATTATTACTGTTATTATTATCATTATTATTATTACTGTTATTATTATTATCATCATCATCATCATCATCATCATTATAATTATTGTTATTATTATTATCATTATCATTATTTTATAAATTATTATCATTTTATAAATTATTATCATTATTATTATTATTATCATTATTATTATTATTATTATTATTATTATTATTATTATTATTATTATTAT
>JARFNW010136946.1:0-10762 GCA_031763155.1 Dirona albolineata | reverse complement strand
CCACCACCACCACCACCACCACCACCACCACCACCACCATCATCATCATCATCATCATCATCATCATCATCATCATTTAATCATTCATTTATTTATTTATTTATTTATTTATTTTATTATCTATTTATAGTCTATTTATTATTTATTTATTTATTTATTTATTTATCTATTCATTGATTGATTGATTACTATTTTTCTATATTTTTTTGTGGTCCTTTTCTTTTATAAATCAGTGAATCCATTACCTTATAAGGAAGTGATGACAGTTGGCATAATATAATATTGTTATCCTGTTGGAATGGGGAAAACACTCATTCATTTCTTTGATACAACGAAGACTGAAACGAAATCTACAACGTGTAGCCTTTGAAATACGTATAGGTAAACTGCTCCCAGACTCTCAGAATCTTTGTACAAGAGATGACTTAATGGCGAAACAACAAAGCTGTTAGGCCTCTACTCTCTTCTATAGATATTCAGTCTGTCACAAATATATATAGTTTATATTATAGGCTGTCAATTGTATTCTTGGGCGGGGATGGTGGCGTGAGAGAGTGAGGGCATGTTTATAAGAGAAATTATCATTAGCATTGATTTGGAGTGTAAAATAGTATTGATGACAAAAATCAAGAGGCCAGATAATTATAACAGTGTACATTTATATATCTCTTATTCATGATCATCACCATGCTCTAAGCGCTTACACTAGCACATTTGCCCCGGCAACGCAACAGAACACTCAACACTTAATACGTCACACGCAGCCTACTAGGCGCGAATACAATGTTTTGGACAAGGACAAACGCTGCTCACAACCGAGTGAACCTCCGAATTTGACGTCCGTCTCTGATAAGGCGAGGTAAGCAGGGCAAAGTGCGTTACCTGGGGACACAAGCGCCGGTGAGCCAATAAATTTGTTTTCTCCGTTGACGAGTTTCGAGCACGAGCAGTCGAGTCCTGCTCACTGTTCGGCCACAACACGCCCCCAGGTAAACACAAAGAGGAGATAAGTAGTCTATTGTTGTTACACAAAACAACTAACCTACTATTGGACAAGATCGCTAGAAGGTTTTCCCCAGCAACCTGACCTTGCTATTCGGGAAGTACGGAAAATAAATCATAAGATTCCTTATTCACCATTGGGAAGTTGTTTGTCACGTTACCTTTCAGTCACAATTGAACGACCTTGGGGAAATGGAAAACCCATCCAACGGTTTTGACCTATTGCATCTGAGTCCGAGACTACCTGCTTTCGCTCACCTTTATTTTATGCTTTGTGGTTTCTGTGTTTTTTAGCTGACGAGGGAAGACCCGAAACGTTCTTTTTATTGTTATAGATATTTCACGTGAAGCTAGGTCTTATTTTTATTTTATTTTATTTGTTCCATTCATATTGTTCGGATCATTAGCGTTTGGCAGCCTTCATTACAAACGTTTTTGAAACGGAATCACTTCATAGTTCATGGGCCCTTCTTTTGTACAAAATATTTTACTATCATAACCATCGACATACTAAATTTATATCCGAATAGAAGATATGCAAAAAACGTAGAAATCGTATAGCTCCAAACGTAAAACAAGTAACAAAAACAAAGAACGTGTCAGGTCCTCCTCCCTTCGTCAGCCAACAAACACAGAAAACAAAAATAAACCTCCACAAAAGTACGGTAGTTCAAGCCTAGACTTATACCTTCTCCGGTTCAAGTAGTTTCAGAACAGTGTGATCCGTGCGGCCGGGCAACTGACTAAAACTATTTATATCGATGATCTGTTCAATGATCAAAACAGCCTAGACCTTTCTCCGAAAACAGTTCACTCTGTCACATGACATTATTTGTAATGTGTGGTCAAAATGGTGACAACAGAGACAAGTCCTTTACTGTCGGGAAATTCTTCCCCCCAGGCCAAAGTTTTGAGTAAGGAAAAATTAATTCAAGACAGACTGAAGAAAAGATTCGCATAAAACAAGGATTTCAACCATTTGTTTTCTTTTCACGATGTTTTTTTTCTTCTAATGGAACGTTGTTTTAAAAAGACTGACTACTAACAAGTTGACTCACTCCATCCTTTTTCCAGGAATTCATTATCCATGGGTGTGGGGAGGGCGTTGCACTATATTACAGCTACAACTTATGTGGTACACAAGCTTATAATGTTTGAGACATCTGTATTATATGAAAGTTTTCATTAATTTATTTTTAACAAGAAAACCATTCATTCCAGGGTACCACATTTCTGCCTGGACCTGGGGTTGCCTCCCAGTCCCAGCACATCCCCGCCGTTATGTGCCTCTATCTCTGTCTCTATATGACTATGCCTGCCTCTTAGAATGTATGCTAGTGTCGTTGTGTTTCTAAAACATTGATGAAGCACTTAGATATGGACAGATTTAGTTTTAACTTTACACACTCATTCATAAGTACCTAAAGAAATTGATTACGAAAAATTAAACATGATATTTATTTGGCTTTATTTAAATTAGATTTTTTTTATTCATGAAACATTCAAAGTTAGTAATAGAGGGGATTTTGTTTGTGAGGACATGGGTGTTCTTGGGTCTTTTCGACTATTTCATATAGGAGCTTGAACTAGATATATTGATATCAGGTTCTGTGCCAGATGAGCTCTATTTTGTGTCACTCTCATAACTCTCAAGGAGAAAATCTGAGTCATTTTCATGTCCTGATCATAATTTTGCGCAATGGTTGAATATCACTTGTTTTTAACTCAGTTTTTTTGCACGACTTTTGCTTGAATCGAGAAATAACAATCAAAGAGGGAAATGTAGTTTTGTGTGTGACCCGGAAATAATCATTATGTTGTAAAATAGGGTTCAGCGAAACAAAAATAGAGAATGGAAAAGGTGAATACAATCAATTTGCGAGAAAGCTCATCGCTCTGCCCATAACATCTACCTAGATTGGCAAGAATACTTGTCGTCTGGCAGAAATGTTTTAAGTGTTTTAATGTTTATCTATCAGGTATTATTATGATTAGAATTAATTATAAATCACTAAAGTTTGAATATTAAAGCTAATGCAGCCATAGTAATGGAATAGATATAATTAATTAATTCCTTTATTTTCTTCCACAAGGGCACTTTGTCCTGAGGATATATTTATGAAAAGAAATAAACCAAGCGTCTGATATTTTATGATATAACTTTATTTATATTATTATAACAACATACTTGTTTTTTTATATACCTTGAAGATACGTATTTACATATATTATTCATGTATTATTATTCATTTCAATACTGTGATGCTCCATAACTTATAAGCGTATAAATACATGTAATTTGTATACACGCCTGTAAAAGGAATTTCCCTAATGGGATGAAAATAAGGTATTATCATATCTTATCTTTTTTGACAGAGTTTACATAATATATAATTCATTTCATTAGGGCTTAGAGCTTGTTGCACAAAGGGAAGTTGGAGTTGCTGGTATTTGTCAGCACAAAATTTTACTAACTTTATTATTCTGGATTTGTATTTTTTCACTTTAGATGCTCCCACCATTGGCGAGGTTCCTCAGACCTGGCTCTATGAGAAGGACAAGAGAGGTAGAGATGTTCCCTACATTTTATGCAAGGTTTGCTCTCACAAAGTTATCCTAGACGGTCAAATACATTTGCATATTGTCAAGTGTCTGTTCTGCAAAAATGATTCTGTGAGTTTTGATTTCATGGTTTTATTTTCCTTGTATATATATATGATTATGATCATGATTTGATATTAAAACCATGTATGATTTCAGCGCTTCAGAAGTCTGATGCTTTGAAATGAGAACAAAATGAACAGACATGGGAGCCGGTGGCGCAATGATTCAATCACTCGTCTTTTGTTAGAGAGGCCACAGGTTCAAATCCCGGTGGAAGCACTGGATTTTGCTCCGGCGCTGCACTGTTGCTGACACCTGGGTTATTCCAGTCTACCCTCTAGGAATAGACCCTTAGGACAATTTTCTCTCGGGATGAATAAAGGGAATGTAATTATGGAATATATTTTTTCTTTGCATTGTTTAAAAAGGAATGACAATTGTGATATATTTCTGTGCAGTAGTGTTGTGCATTGTCCACAAATGGGTTAACCTTCGAATAACGAGCGAGAGCTTCCGCTACCCGCGAATAAACGAATCATTCAAATCTTTTTGCTAACCTGTTTGCCAAAAGGGTTAATGAATCTTTTAACCCTTAAAGACTGCATTGTTTTAAAAACCTTATATTATAGTCGCTATTGTTTGGTGTCGCTGACGTAGTATGCCTGTGATCTGCCTTCGCAGTGTTGACAACCGGGGGACAGGGTGTGGGCGGGGAGGCAAGAAGACATGAGGGGTGTTGAGGAGGAGAGAAATAGATAGAATAACCTGTCTTGACGAATGGTTTTTATTTTTTGGTTTGGTATGGGGTTTTTTTTTTCATTGTTTTGTTTTGGGTTTCATATTTATTTATCAGTTAATAATTAATTTCTAATCGGAGACGAACTGGCCTGCGGTTTGGACACCGGACTCTCATGGCAAAGGTTATAGGTTCCAATCCAATGTCACTTCTTTGCTTTTCTTGGGCAAGAAACTTTACTCACTCGACGCAAGTGTAATGATGGGCACCAGCTTGCAGCTGGTGAAGTAACCTGGGCGGATAGACCAGTGTCATATTCACGCCATACGCATAGCTTTAGCTATGAGAACAGGCTACCGGCTATAAAAACATTAAGAAGATGGCTCAAGCCACTCACTGTCCCATCTCACTCCCCTTTCATCAATCATCATGACCTCACTCCCCTTTTATCAATCGTCATGTCATTATTCTTGTTTGTTACTCTACCATAACAAGCACCCATGGCATCCCACTCCGATCAAAACTACACACGCACACACACTTACATACACACACACCGCTCTCTTCGCTTTAAGTCTCACTCACAATCACACTCATTGTTGTCATCAGGTTTTTTTTAACCCAATGACAAAACGATCAAGTGGGTTATAAGATTTGACTATGGGTTAAAAGATTTGTTTATTCGAAAGGTCCGCATTTCAAGCGTCCGTTATTCGACCGTTTATGAACTGTCAGCGAGTTAACGAGCACTCAATACAGTTCGGCACAACCCTACTGTGCAGGTCTTTATTTTATTTTTTTTTACTACAATTCCATTTGCAAGAACTAACTCAGTCAGAGACTTTTAAGTGTTTTTATAACAGATGTGTCCTTATATCCTACACCAATATAGGGGGCAAGAAGACATGACTATGATATGAACCTCGACTACATTTACATGCATGGCCTTAACTACGCTGTCTTAATTTACTATTTTATGGTTTTTGGTTGTTTCTTGGCTTTGGGGTTTTTTGGTGATTTTGTTTGGTTGGCAATTTTTTTATTTTGTTTTAAACCTTGGACGATCAGTCTTTGTCCCCATGAATGATAGATGCCTACTGCTTTCTTAGTCTGTCCATCCCCTCCCAAGATTATGACTAGCCGGAGCTCTACTTACCTGTTCCACTTCAGTTGTTGTCTGAATTGATACAATAGCAAATGCCTTATGTTATTATTATTATTATTATTATTATTATTATTATTATTATTATTATTATTATTATTATTATCATTGTTTTCATTATTATTATTATTATTATTGTTGTTATTATAGTTATTATTGTTATTATTATTATTGTTATTATCATTGTTATCATTATTATTATTGTTATCATTATTATTATTGTTATCATTATTATTATTATTGTTGTTATTATTATTGTTGTTATTATTATTATTGTTATTATTATTGCTGTTGTTATTATTATTATTGTTGTTATTGTTATTATTATTATTGTTATTATTTGTTTATGTATTTTTATTTTTATTTCATCTTTTCTATTTCAGCCTACTCGTCCTCCAGAGTTTGGGAAATGGTATGTACGCTGCACCTGTAACGGTCTCATGGTGTGTCGGAAATCAGCAACAGAGATTGATTGTAAGCTAGATGCTTGGTAGGTCGTTTGAAAATGCTTTTCACTAGAAATGAAACATCTGTTCACTCTTTCTAAAGATCTGTTATTAAAGGAGAAAATGTCTTGCTTATTCTTCTACCCCCTCGTCTGCTGTCCGTTCACTTGGGCATCTACCTGCTTGCTTTCCGTACGCATCAGCCACGATTCCTGATAACCAACAGCAAGAACTTGCCCCAAATTTAGTGTTTAACTTATTTCATATTCTTTCTTTCTTTCAGACTTATTTCACATTCTTTCCTTCTTTCAGACTTATTTCACATTCTTTCCTTCTTTCAGACTTATTTCACATTCTTTCTTTCTTTCAGACTTATTTCACATTCTTTCCTTCTTTCAGACTTATTTCACCTTCTTTCCTTCTTTCAGACTTATTTCACATTCTTTCTTTCTTTCAGACTTATTTCACATTCTTTCTTTCTTTCAGACTTATTTCACCTTCTTTCCTTCTTTCAGACTTATTTCACCTTCTTTCCTTCTTTCAGACTTATTTCACATTATTTCCTTCTTTCAGACTTATTTCCCATTCTTTCTTTCTTTCAGACTTATTTCATATTCTTTCCTTCTTTCAGACTTATTCCATATTCTTTCTGTCTTTCTTTATCAATACACTTTGTACCTTTTGGTGGTAGGCATCATATCAAAATGTCTTTGTTTTACAATCTAACAGTGGGAAAAAACTATACTTACGAAGCATGGAACCAGACGTGGAGAGACTGAGATATAAATGTGTCTATTGCAATAGCCTATTTGAGGTAAGGATGAATTGTGATTTGATGACGATAATTTAATTGAACGAGTAACAGGAAATTATATTTGAAAACAGCCTGTCTAAAGCGTGATGATATTAGTAAGAATTTTTTTGACTTGTCCCATTGTTATTGTTTACTTATGTCAAAAAAATGTTTGTGGTTTTGTTATCAATACTCATTTAAACTGCATAGCAGTGTTTGCGCCAACTCGATGAGCAGTCTTGGACAGTGTGCAAACACACAGGCACTCATACCAGTACACATGGCTAAACACAGGACTGGAAACTCTATGGATCAGGAAATTAAGACCAGCGGGGGATCAGCCTATAGTGTCGAAA
Source organism: Dirona albolineata (assembly GCA_031763155.1). Taxonomy (NCBI): domain Eukaryota; kingdom Metazoa; phylum Mollusca; class Gastropoda; order Nudibranchia; family Dironidae; genus Dirona; species Dirona albolineata. The sequence continues at coordinate 3,663 of JARFNW010136946.1, read as the reverse complement.
TACTTTTCTTGGTGATGACTAACACAGCGTGCAGTGTTGTTTAAATACACAACAAACAATTTTTTATTGAATTATAAAAGGGATTTGGGGAGGGGGGGGGGGGGGAGAAGGTCATGCTGAAGGTATTGGTGATGAAATATGAAAATAGATAATATGCACAACCTCAAAATACGAAACAAAACAAACACCATTTCGACCCTAGACTCTCATCAAGCAGTGACAACTGAGGGGACCTCCGGATTGAACGTCCGTCTCCGATAGGACGAGGTAAGTAGGGGAAATCATTTTACTTGTCGGTGAAGGGTTTAGATCCTAGGCGGTCACCTGTCTATTCACCAGCCATAATAAACGTTGGTTGTCAACACCAACCATTGAGTCGTGCTCACTGTTCGGCCACCGACGCCCCAGTGTGGTCATATTTCAGTTTCAGCAGTTTTACATATATATTTTTTCCTTTATGATTTGATTTTCAGATGATTGGAGTGCGAAAGTTTGGCTTCTGCAATGCATGTGGACGACAGTAAGTTGATTCTGACCTTATAGATGGTTCTTCTTTCTTTCTTTCATTTCCTATTTGGATCTTCGTTTGTCTGCATATATATATATGACACAAACACAACTCTAGTTTTATCATTAAACATTATAAAGTGTAACCAAACGAGTTGGAGAAAAGCGTTCGCGTGTTGGAATGTGTAGACAAGGATGTAAGTTGAAAACCTCATGTTGGTTTTTTGTTGTTGTGGTTTCTTTGGGTTGGATATTTTTTTAAAGATTAAGATGAGTTTATAGTTTGCTTCCTCCTAGTACAAATACAGACTCGCTGACGTTACGTCATTTATCCCCCAGCAGGTTGTGGTATTTGATCATTTCCTCAGAGTGCATACGGTAGAGCAGTCCTATTAGGCGCATTCTACTAGCATTCTGACAAATACCTTCTCTGCTTGTAGCTAGGTAGTCATTTGCACCCAAGTCGAATGAGGAGAATAGTGTAAAGACTTGACATGGAGCTTGGTAATGCCAGTATCCGTACCCTGGAACCTTTTAATGTTGAGCCAGTAGCCAGTAGCCAAACCGCTTTTACTTGCTTTTTATATAGAATGATAGTGGGATAATGTAACAACAGTGCCTTATTAATTCATTATTACTATGGTGGTGACATAACTCTATCTGTACATTTTCATAACATGTCGCTCTCAGTGCAGCACCAGCAATATAGGCAATATTATTCTCAAATAGAAACTCTAAAGACCCACAACATCCCACCCACCCAAGCCTTCAAACTTGGCGCAGACAGAAAGCTCTTTCTCCCCTCGACACCCGGGATGGTACAAGAGGATGGATAAAGTAAAGTTAGTATAGAATCATCTTCAAACCTCTGGCCATTGAGGCTCAGACATAACATTCTCTCTCATTGATACTAAAATGTATCTACACTATTTGGACATTTTCAGATCCAGTCTTGGCAAGAGCTATGGTTTGATGAGGGCCCTTCTATTCTTCCTCTTTGGTCTGGCCTTTGGTGTAGCGACTGTGGTCATGGCGGTGAGTATAGATTGACACTGTCTAGTCTTTAATAATAATGGTAATAATGAATATCATTTATAACGCACATTTCCAAAACTGAGATATTATGCTCAATGCGCCTTACAAAAAACATTTAAGTAGATTACATCATGTTATGAAGATAATCAATTAGCACCATATTATTTCATCATACATATACTAAGAACAAACTATAGGTCATTAAAATGTCATAGTAAAAAGGTGTAGGGACTGCGGTCATAGCAGTCGGTATAAATGGACAGGAGTTTCATGATGTCAAAATATGATGTTTATTTAAACAGAGAACACGTGACAAAATGTAATTTCCATTGTGGATTAATAAGATTTATCTTATCTTATCTTATCATATATATATTATTATTTTTTTTATTATTTTTTTTATCATTATTATTATTATTATCATTATTATTATTATTATCATTATTAATATTATTATTTCTATTATTATTATCATTATTATTATTATTATTATTATTATTATCATTTCTATTATTATTATTATTATTATTATTATTATTATTTCTATTATTATTATTATTATTATTATTATTATTATTATTATCATTATCATTATTATTATTATTATTATTATTATTTGTTTCAAAAGTCAATGTGCAGAACAAGTCAATAAACTTCATTGATTTTCTACTTTGTTTCATCCACCCATTCATCTTTATATCTGACAGCTGTTCACTTACAAACAGGCGCGAGAGATCTGGACTATTTATGTTGGCTGGGCAGGTAAGCGCTTGGAGAGTGTCTGACTTGTCTTTCTTTCTTTCTTTCTTTCCTTCTTTCTTTCTTTCTTTCTTTCCTTCTTTCTTTCCTTCTTTCCTTCTTTCTTTCCTTCTTTCCGTCTTTCTTTCTTTTCTTCTTTCTTTCCTTCTTTCCTTCTTTCTTTCCCTCTTTCTTTCCTTCTTTCTGTCTTTCTTTCTTTCATTCTTTCTTTCTTATTTACTTCCTGTGAGTACAATTAATTATTTGAAATAAAACAATAGAGAAACATTGCCTTTATCTTGTCCTCAAGGACATATTGTCTGCAGTCTGTATCTAGAACCAAAGATTGAAATAGTGCCCAGGAGGCAGCTTTCAGTTGTACTATAACTCCATTGTAACCACTAGGGTTTGCTGGTAAAATGTATGGACCTCATGGTATATTGTTGTCCAATTTACTGGTAAAGGTATTTGGGAGCAGTGGGCTCATCACCTGCTCATCTTTAATTCCTGATGCAGAGTCTTTCTAGCCATGTGTTAGGTGATGAGTGGTGTAAGTCCTCATTGACATTTGGATTTACTTCCATTTGTCATGTGCACCCTTTAGAACTTGACATATGGCTGGCCGCTACACTGCTTATTGCAGTATAAAGAGAACTCAATAAACAAACAAACAAACAATATTGTATTAGCTGAGATGTGTGTGCAACTTTATTTTTTTTTATTGATTTAAAAGATGTTAAATTATATTTTGTATAAAGTAAGGACGTGACTTATCTACCTCAGGAATTTTAGCCTTCCTTCATGAACTAAATCTATTCTACTTATGTCCCATTAATTACGTTTACCCAAAATTGAAAATAGATAATTTGAGATGAAATCTGTAGCATTCAAATTATTCTCTCGTGTAAATTCTATGCTTTGTTTTTTATTGCGTATGTATGTAAGATTGTTTTTTTTTCTTCACTTAACAGGTCAGATCTTTATGACATCTATGTAAATGTGCCAAATAGTCAGATCACTGTAGCGCCTCATGCAAAAGGTAAAACTTTCATTATCTCTATTCTTGCCTCTCTCTCTCCTTTCCTCTTGTCCTCCCCTTTTGTTGTTCTTGACATGTGTGCTAGAGTAGAAATAAAAATTTTGAAATGTAACATTGGAAGGAGCTTCATATTTGAAAAAAGACAATCTTCTTGAAGTGCAATTAATAAATATATTCAATATTTTTATAGATACTCTTGTGTATTCTGATTAAGATTCATGTCTCTGGTTTTAAAGAAGATTTTTGTTAACCAAACAAAAATTGCCCTCATGGACAATAAAGATCATATTATTATTATTATTATTATTATTATTATTATTATTATTATTATTATTATTATTATT
>JARFNW010136924.1:0-10766 GCA_031763155.1 Dirona albolineata | reverse complement strand
AATAATAATAATAATAATAATAATAATAATAATAATAATAATAATAATAATAATAATAATAATATCAATAATAATAACAACAATACTTTATTACATATGATAGTGTATAAAGATGAAAAAGTCATACATATAATATTTCTGCTTCTGCTGTATTCACAATTAATAAACCCTTCAATTTTGTACAAGGTAAAAGGAAAAGAGGAAGACAAAAACATTGGCAGGCCTGCCGACCCTAGAAACCTGGGACATTTTCATATGATCCTGGAAGATTCAAGAAAAACAATAAAACCTTGACTTTTAAAGAAAAAAAGTGCTTTGCAAAAAAACAAAAATGACGGAATTTAATTTGAAGACCTTGGAATAGTCTTCAAACCTTGAATTTCCCTCATCGTTTCTGAGGACCATTGGCACTCATTGGCAGATCTGTACTGAAGACAGATAAAATGTGAAAAAAGGAGATTTGAGAACTTGAGCCAAATGTGAGATACCATCTGATCTAGAAGCTGATCCAAGATGACCCATGACCGACAAGAGTAAAGATTAGAGATGGGCCTATAGTCCAGTATCCCTGTACAAGTACAGGCTAACACTTACAGGCTTCACAAATTTTATCTTCCAGCAGGCAATGTCATTCAATTAAAATTCCTTCTTAACTCCCTGGGGTAGCTGGGTACTCATTCACATCCAAGTCGGGTGAGAAAAAAAGTGTATAGAGTCTTTCCAAAGGACTCAACATCAATGGCATTGCCATTGCCAGGATTCAAACCCGTTTAGGCCAGAAGCCTAAGCACCCGGACATCGATGCCACTGGCCACAAAGTCAAGTTTTAATCACAACAAACCTAGATCGGATATTGAATTTCTTACCACAAGGATAGCCGTTCCTTTTATAGTACTCCATAACAAACTCCTCTACCCCACACACAGTCATATCTTGGGCATTCCCATTGGCATAGGATCCCTCCGTCAAGAAGCGAGGGCCGGACGCAGTGACCCCTTGGTGTAATACTCTGCCTTCAAGACATACCTGGTACAAAACAACAATCACTCATAATCACTATCGCTATCACTAGTATCACCAATCCGCCCTACTGCCTAACACAAAAATCAAAAAATAAAAATTCTAGATTATAATGAGGATAACACTTATTATGATGCAAATTCAGCACAGGAAGTGACTCAATTCAGCCATCAATTTATATCAGGGGGAAAAAATAGGAAATGCTGTAAAAAAGAATCTGAATGTCACTCAATTTTGTCAGTGTCAGTTTAATAGACCCAACATGAAGCTTGATGACTGGACAGTTGACTGACTATATTTCCAGAGCATTAGGATCCCACTAGGGTAACACCAAAATGTTTATTGGTAAAATGTAAGGACTTGACGGTACATCGTTATTGGTCACAGTGGACTCACCATCTGCTCGTCTTATATTCCTGATGCAGAATTTTTCTAGCCATGTGTTAGGTGATGAGTGGTGTAGTCCTTGATGACATTCGTCATATACACCCCTTTAAGAGCATGACACTACAATCTGTGGTATGAAGGGGACTCGATAAAGAAACAATCAATAACTCAAATATTAATGGGTAAATGCATGATCGAATGTGGATCATAAAACACTTGAAGCAATTTTACCAACCTATGTAATTAAGTTCTTAAATTACTTCTTCATTAACATTAACATTAACAATCTTTCTTCAGTCATATCTACTAAAAACATTTCTACAAATTTTACAATTTCAATTTGCTTTGAGAGTATACCCGTAGATGTATATTATGGCCTATTAGCCCAGTTAAGTGATTGACTTATACTTATATGGCCTGCAATCGTTATGGTGATGAAGCAAACATGGATGCAACATTCACTCTCCTTTGCTTTTCAATTTCTATGGCACTGTATTAGTATTACTTTCCTACTCGTGTGCTTTTCTACTTTTTGAGCTATATTACCTTCCTATTCTAGCATGCTTTTTTATATTTATGGCACTGGTATTTACATTGAGATATTTTTCCACTAACAAATGGAATCATCGCAAACCTTTGGCAGTTCTTTGATAGGAATGTGGTGGAAATTTGACAATTTGCGCTTTAATTTCAGCCTGGGTCTTTCACAGATGGACTCTGCCCTTTGAAACAATGCAAACCGATGTCCTCCAATAACATGATGGTCTTCTAAGCCAGCAGCTATAGCCTCTAAAGACTGGATTATAAAACAATATGATATACAAGACTGGATTATCAAACAATATGACAGCGTATACAAGACTACAATTTAAAACAATACAAGACTGGATTATAAAACGTTATTGATAGCTGATGGAAGAACTTTGCTCTGCATAGCATGTCACTTACGACCAATAAAGTACTTTATACACAATAGGCTGATCAAATGTGTCTTAAATTCCTCATTCGTATAAAGATAGGCTTATAGTCTGTATCTACGTACAAGTACAGACAGGCTCACAGACTTTAACTTTAAATCAACTACCCCCAAGCATTAACAACTTCTTGAGAAGCATACAGTGGACCTTTTTTTAGGCCTGTAGCGGGTTACTCATTGAGGAACACGCGAGAAAACAATGTGAAAAGAGTCATTCCCAAGAACTCGATTTAAGCATAGCCAAAATTTGAATCAGAATTTCAAATGTTTCCAACTCTGTATTCAGCTGTGCATGGTGGACAGGCCCGTGTCACTACTGTGACTTATTAAAGAAAAATAATTTTTTAACTCCCTTTATTTTGTCCACAAGGGCACTTTGGTCTTTAGGGTAATCATGTTTTATTTTAAAAGACTGAAATAATTCATGTGTCAACCGCAATGCACTGCCACTATGCTTGACAATAGAAGTTAATTTTCTTGGCCAAATAAAAAACAAATGGCCATATAGCCGCCAAACTCTGCCATATGAGGGTTTAGGGCAATGCCTTAACTTGACGCCCACAGCGCTCTGTGTATGTCATTTGTTGGATTAAGCAAAAACATTTTTTTTCTTTCTAAAGATAGACCTGTTGTGGCTCCTTCAGATGAACATCCAAGTTAAGTGCCAGCCGTTCCCACCAGTATCCTCGATGAGAACAACAATATAGCTGTTGGTCCAACAGTCTCTTGATTAAAGTCACGGCTTCAGTAAATTCTTTGCGTCTTTGAAGAATTTCAATCCCTCGACTTAGTAATCTGTACATAACAGAAGTTGCAGTGAAAGGACGAAGGAAATCGGGCAGATTCTCATTCCATCTAGAAGAGTTTTTTAAAAACAAAGGATTAATCGACTATAGCATCAACAAAGACAATAATTTGTGTTCCAGAGAAAAAAATAAAAAAATAATTAACAACAATAATAATTATGATGATGATGATAAGGATGACGACAATAACAATGTGATGACAACGGTAATGATGACGATGATATTATCATTATTATTATTATCATCACTATCATCATTTTTCATTCGCATTATCATGAAAACTATGTGTTAGTTTTCGAATACACCATATTTTTTTTTAAAAAGCAACCTAAACAAAAAAAAGAATGAGTTATCTCCTATTGACTTCTCATAACAGCATACTCTGCATAAACACATGCTTTTCATTGTGTATTTATCCAGCGACTGCTGATAGCAATAAATGGAGACAATGTAAAGGTATTGTTTAAATCATAAACCTTACACATGAATTTCCTCATCTTGCTGTAACTTTTCCAACTCCTTTGATATGGAACAATAGACATCATAGGCTCCAATCCAGTTTCCCTTCTCTATTGAATTTAACAAATCTGATTCTAATTGCAGCGCATGCTCAAATCTGTAAAACACAAAAGGAAAGCAATAGTTTTGTGGAGATGCTTTTTGCCTAAGTAGCTTATCAATGAAATATGAACACCTTAAAAGTTGCAAATTTACAATAAAAGATTTATGATAAAATGATGACTGGGCACTTGAGATGAAACAATCGGGGAAAGAGGGAGTCAGCATCACTCTCACAAAATTTCTTCAGCTGGTGCCCACAGTGCAGCAGAAGGATTGGGGTAACCTAAACTTTCAACTCTGGCTGATTATCCACTCCGAGTAATTTGATAAACAATCATTACGTTTGAGAAATTTCTGTTTTTCCTAATAACAGTAACAGAGTTTCTTTCATCTTTAAGTTGTTTATAAACTGTATTTGGCTCATTATAAATCGGTGCATGAGATCCAAGCTGAGTTCCTATTGATGAGCAAATTCATACAAGGTCCAGGGGGTCGTAGTCATAAACATTTTGAAGGGGTTTTCGTTCAAAAGGAGAGAATTGAATGGTCATTATTATTGCTAGTTGTTTTACACTTGAAGCTTTACTATTATCTTTTTTAGAATATCAAAACAACATCATAAATATTAATTGTTTCAACATCACTTCTTCCATGAGGTTTTCTGAAAAGATAAATAAATATATATGGTTTTATACTTAAGATAATACAAAATCAAGTACCTTATGACGTCTTCCCTGCTTTTAAATATTTTACTTTTCTTTTGCATTTTGTAAGCTGGGTAAACGACTTTTCCCATGTTCACCATCAACATTTGGAATCTGTGAGAAAATACAACATCAACGACAACAAAAAGAAAAAGAAAAGATTTATATTATTGAATCCACATTTTCCAAAGGCTTGACAAGATCGTTCACTCAATAAGCTCAAAGATTACAAACATAGAAAGCATGATCAATTGTTTGCATAATCTGAAAATTTCATTATAAATCCTAGAGGTATATTTTGCTTTCACTTTGAATGCAGCAAAATATCAACCTATAGTCATTTAAAAAGGCCTTAAGCAGCTAAAAAAAGAGTGGCATTTTGCCACTATGGTCTATTCTAGGTGAATAATCTTAACATCAATTCCTGATCTGGTAGGTTTCAGACATACAATAAAGCTCATAAAGGCTTTGAAGTGAAAGTTTTCATGAAAATGTATTGTTCTGCATTGCACCCCCTTACACAGATTGTTGTCATTTCTCATCAATAACACTCTTTCTATGCTTGCTCCAGGTCTTTTCATATACATGTAATATAATAATAACTATACCAATAAAAAATAATGTATCAAAAGTATATCTGCAAGGTCCCATCCAATTTTCAGCTTTTGGTCCCCTGTGTCAGCAACACAACTGACCTTCTGAAACTAAAAAACTAGATGTTTTTAGCCAAACGTTCATCTCAATTTAGTTCCAGCCAGTCTCCCTTTCAAAGAAGAAAAAGACAACTAAATAGAGTTAAAAAGCATAACTCTCTATACAAATGCTAGCATTAGTCACTTTTTTTTTAAAAGGAAAAAACTTACAACTGCCCTTGACCCCCATTGCCGCTGTCCTCATCGCCTGTAGTATTTACAAGTGAGAAGAACATCATCATTCTAATAAACACGCTCCTTGGTTCCTGCTGCAGCTTGAAAGCGCCTTTCATCAATGTTCTAGCTCTGAAATTATAGCCTTAGAACTTTAACTCGTAACAAATATATCAATTTATCTTTGTTATTCTAAATTCAACTTAAAAATGATCCTTAAAAGCATCTTTTGCTGCTTAGATTCACGTACAGAGCTTCTGTTACGTTTTCTAGCATGACTTTTCAGTTTCAGAATTTTCCATCACATATAGTCATAGAATACTATTGATTTAAAAATTGGTTTGAAATCTAAAACTAATAGTACCCTCAGTCCAGAAGATTCAATCTTTTCACACTTGATGAATATGTCAAACAATCTTAATTCACTAATTTTAGACCACATCTTGGTTTGTAATAACTGTAAAACATTACTTATTGACATTACCTAATCCAAAGTTGGATTGGAAAAGCTATCACTCCTCTATGTCCACCCTAAGAAAAAATAAGTAGATTTGCCACTATGTTAATGTCACATACTTTTTCATCATAGAAGCACCGACACCTCTTTTTGCCCCAAACATTGAGCTGACAGTGCTCCTCTGAGAAAGTTTGATCAGTTCTTGAACAATTAGCTTCTTCTGAGTTATAGATGTTGCCACGTGGTACAACTTTGCCATGGATTTGATATCTCCTGCAGTCAGTATTTCCAAAACATCTTTGAGATCAGTCAATCCATCTTCTGTGATTCAAAATATACATAAGTTGCAGTCATCATTCATACATAAAGTTATGGTTAAAACTTTGATTTGTTTTTCTGATTTGTTATTGAAAACTTACTCTCTATACATGTAAAAGTAGTGAATCAATGATGCATCAACAATTCAATAACCTTTTGTGAACATATATAGCATTGTGTACATGTTAGTGTTAGGATCAGGGAAAGAACTGAATAGGACAAAACGTTACTTCTATGAGTGAAATTTGATCCATCATGTTATCAAATCTGTAAAATTAAAAATCTTAAGGCTTAAGTTAAGCACATCATTTGTTTACTATACCATGACCATAATGTGGCGTCGGTTGCTGAGTGGTTAGGTTACTCGACGTGAGATCAAAAGGTCCCAAGTTCAAAAGCAATTTTTTTACACATATTTCAACCATGTGCACCAAATATTATGTCAGTGGTGCTCATTTTTCCATGGCAACCCTATCACACTTTGTGCACCATAGCAACTCAATTACATTTACAATTTATCCTTATTCAGTAGGTCACAAAAACAAGCCCATAAAGAAAATTATCACAGGAGGTAAAATCATTTTAATTGTTTTTCAAGAGTTAAAATCCCTCAAGACAGATCTTGCTGAGCTTGAACACCACGAGTGCAAGGGCTTCTGAATGGAACTGATATCTCTAAACGTTTGTATCTTAGAAAATATTGTTGGGCATGATGGAAATTTGTGTTCTTTCTAAATTGTGTTCAAAATTTCGTAAAGTTAGTGATGGGGAACTCATTTTTAGAAAATGTTTGACCTAAAATGTCCTCTCTTGATCTGTGAACCGAGGCATAAATGGAACTTTGGAAACAAAGGCAAAAATGATGACACCCCGTGTGTCATTCAACTGATTTAATGTTCTGTAACTGAGAGGCAATACTTCGTTTAGTAGTCCTTGATACATTTGTAATGCGGAACTGGGTCCAGCCTTGTATGATTTAGTGTTCTATTCCATACAAACCCACCCTCTAAAAAGTAAGAGAACCAAATACTGTATGTAGTTGTCTTTTCAGTTTGCACCCTTAAAGACAGAGCTGGAGATTCTCCATATAAGGAACTGGAGACAAGCAGGTGATTGTCCATTGTGTATAACACCTTGATGGTGGAAACAATGAGTATAACATAGGGGGTTATCATAAATGTTACTCATTGTTTTAATCCACGTCTAATATCTCTCATGTTGCCAGTATTTTGACCTCTGATAAAAAATGAGGAGATATCACCAATCGTAGAGAATATAAAATTGTTAGTCTCTATTCTATATATATATTTAAAAAAATTATTTTAATCAAAACACAAAGACAGGTTTATAGCGTATATATATACCTGTACAAGTACAGGCTCACAGATTCTACTTCATTTATCCCCCAACAGGGGAATATGTAGTAGAGCCCATGTTAAGCCCATCATGCTAATATACTGTCACTTAAAATATCTTTCTTTGCCAAGTATCTGTGTCAAGTGACGAAAAAGTGTGTAAAGATTATTTCCCAACCACTCTATCGGTGGCACTGGCAGGAATCGAACCTGTCCAGCAGCCTAGCCTCTCGGCTCACCCACCGACGTCACAATAAAATGAAAAAGCCATTTACCGTTATGAATGAGCTGTGAGCTTGAAAGTTCCTTGAGAGAAGGAATCAAGTTCTCTGCTATTTCTGGGTAATTTATCTTGCTCAAAGAAATCCACTTGAATTTCCGACCGAATAACCGTACATAAACTTTTCTTGCTTGTTCTGAAACAGATATATGATATATTTCAATGAAATAAATTGGTTGCTTTATTTGTTGTTTTTTTATATCTAAACCTAATCACACTCTTTAGTTGTATTGGGTCTAGCCTTGTGTATATTCCCAGATGTACAATGTAAAGGCAACTAATGCGCACACATACACTTGAATCAAAAGAAAATGAAAAAAAAATTCAGGGAGAAGGCCACTTCTTGTGGCCACCGTCCTGACAAAATTGAAATTCTACACACTAGTCACAATGGGTTTATCATCTGCTTCTTCTATTCTTGATCCAAAGAGCTTCCAGTTCTATCTTCTATAGAACTGGTCCCTACATTGTGCACAGAAAGAAATGGAAAAATAAAGGAAAAATAAAGGTCATGAACATAAATCATTTTTTCCCATTATCAGCTAGTGGAATACGTACACTTCTGAAAGCATCCACACAAAACATTGGAAAATTGTAATTTTCTGAATGTGACAAAAGACATCAGCTAAATCAATCATAAAATTTAAAAAGTATAGAGACAGGAGGTGTTAACTTCTCGTTGAAAGTAAATTTTATAAAATCAACATCCCCACCCACACCCCCTCCCAAGAAAACATTACCTGATAATGAAAAATAGGAATTTATGAATGCATGATCTGCATCACTGAAAAGGGATGAAAAATCACAATCTTCAATAACAGTATTAAGAATAGTTTGAAAATTCTTTTGATAGTATGGTAGATGAGTTTCATCCCTGCCGTCTTTATCATCATCCTCTTTTCCTTTCTCAGAATCATCTTTTCCGCAATCAATTTGATCATATCTTAAAGTCTTGGATTCTGTACTCACATCCTCATTCAACATAATTTTGTTCTCCCTGTACTCAGCACTTTTTCTCTTCAATGAAAGTCGTGAATTAGGTCTATCTGCTGAAACGGCAATGTCAGCAGAGCTAGAGCCAGAGCTGTTGTTATCAACTTTATTTCTTTTCATTTCATCTGTTTGAATAAGTTCATTGGCTCTCTCATTATAATTCATATTTCCTAATTTTAGTAAACAATCTGACTGTTCCTCTACATCATCAATGATTTCGATTATATCAGAATCACTGTCACTGTCGGCAGTGGACAATATAATACTTTCTCTGCCAATTTGTGATTTATTTTTATGAGGCAATTTTTGTTGTTTTTTCGGTAATTCATTTTGTCTCTTAAACAAGTCTGAAATTGAACACATTCCACTGTTTCTCTGTGTTTTCTTCGCTTTTTTTGGGTTTGACATCTTCTATGTGTAAGGTACTCTTCTTTGACTGATTTTTAATGCAATTTGACCAATACAAATTTCGTGGAATAACTTAAATTAATTTTGAGGGTTGTGTCCCTTTCATATCTTTGTCAATAAAAATATAATCACCAAGCACTCGTTTGATTTTAGAAATAGAAAAGACGTCGATTGTTGATTATTTCCAGCTGATGAACTTCTGCTGCGGAAATTTCAATTTACATAGATTGCCTTTAAGAATATTTCATTATAATTTGTGAATTAATGCAGCAAGAAATACGTTGGCAACATATCATCTTCATTAGTAATCAATGCCAATTTTGAAGTCAGAGTTGAGCCCAGTGGCCCGAGTGAGCATAATTTATAATATATCCTATATTTATATGATTATGAATCAATATGAATTCTGTAATTCTAAAAAAATAAAAATAAAAGTAAAATTTAAAGTAAGTCCTGAGTCAGGAGTCCAGCGTTGTGTTGTGTAGTAGTAGTAGTAGTAGTAGTGGTAGTGTTGTGAGTCTCTACTCTACTACTACTATAATTTATAAGTATAGTATTATATGAATTAATTCTCTGTCTATGTGTAGTAGTAGTAGTAGGGTGAAGCAGTACTAAGACTAAGACTAAGAAGAGTGAGACTGAGACAGAAAGGTGTATCTATCTCTAGTTCTAGTCTCTAGTCTAGTCTATTCGAAATAGCCAGCTGAGCCTCAGACTGAGGCTGATGACTGATGAACAGGAAACAACTGAAGAGAGTTCTTGGAATATACGTAGGGCTACTACTACTACGTATAGATTATACTGGAAAAAAAATAGTGTATGTTAATTAGCTTTAATTGTTCAATGAAAAAAAATAGTGTATGTTAATTAGCTTTAATAGTTCAATGATTTGTACTGCCAATTACATGGTCTTTATTTTCATTTGTGTCAACATAGCTTCGGAAGGTCATCATTACCAACACATGCAAACTGGTAGTAGTGTGAACGCCACAGGGACGATCCGGTGGGGACGGAATTTTTTCTATTATACCGAGTGACTCAGAAAGAACGGAACCCACTCTTTAACTTTATTAAATATATACCAAAATAAAACAAGTTTTGTTTGAAAACACATGGATTAATACATGACGTGCCTGTCAAAAAACTAAAATGTTTGATAACAAAAATAATTTTTTTAAGTTATTATAATTCGCAAAACATCGGTCAAAAATGGACAAATCAAAACGTGACGCAAAATGAGTTCATTTTTTTTATCCTCAAATGATTTCACAATCGATGAGTTTCTGATTAGTGGGTATACCATTAGGTCTTAGTTTTAAATCATATCTCAGTATGCGCCTAATACTTTCTCTTGAAATTGCAACTGCTATTTTCTGAGTCATTTTTCTCCTTGAAGTTTCGGGATTGAGTACCGCTGAATCTTTCACCATGCACACATTGGCATGGCAACAGACCGAGCCTGTCTGTGTCGACCAGGGGCCGTATACACAGACCATACTTTAATTTGTTACTGTATTAAACCGTTTTTACTTACAATCGAACAAATGGATAAAGATATATTTCACGCTACCCATTGTCGCAAAACAATTTGACCTTTTAATGTGCGCATGCGCCAACTACATTTGTTATTGTTCT
>JARFNW010136913.1:0-10768 GCA_031763155.1 Dirona albolineata | reverse complement strand
AGAAGAAGAAGAAGAAGAAGAAGAAGAAGAAGAAGAAGAAGAAGAAGAAGAAAAAGAAGAAGAAGAAGAAGAAGGAGGAGGAGAAGAAGAAGGAGAAGAAGGAGAACTAGAAGGTGTTGGGTGTTAAGAAAGAAATGGAAATGAGATAGATAGAAGATTATGAAGAGGATGAAGGCGAAAGATAGTCAAGAAAAAAAGAATAAACTTATTTAACAATCATTGCCTGGGGCCTAGAAGTTGTTTACCTTTTTTATTGTCTACGCCTCGTTTCTATTTCCGACGCTGTTCACACAAACCCCCTTTGTTTATTCCCGTACCTTAGCATTACCTTCAGCAGGTCTCTATTTTCCCTTTTCTACTTATCAAATATGATTATGGACGCGTGGGTAATTAGGTAACGATCAGGTATGGACCTGACCAGGCAGGTAGACGCCTACGTTCAGCAGAGACGCGCAGCAAAACGATTTGTTTTCGGATTTCTCTGTCCAACGCAATGCAAGAACTAAACAAACAATAACCAATTCGCCAAGAAGACTAAGGGCCAATAACTCTAGTCATGCGTAGAAATGTTTTTAGTCTGGAGAAGACAATATCCGGCGCCCTGCCATATATGGAGTTCCGGTTTTGTACGTCGTCAGTCGACCCAGACAATAATAAAGAGGTCAATAACAAGATTAACGTTACGCTCCGTTGCTATTTGCCTCCCTAGGTAGATTTATAGAGAGAGGTGGATAGTTTGGTATCATTATATTATTATGCGGTAGTCGAGTTACCAGCTGACAGCTGGGAAATTATTTAACATAAATCAGCTTCATATCATTAGGAATGAGGTGGGAAACAGTCTCTTTGTCCGCACCACGCTACGGAAACCTGATAGTAAACAGAGTATAGGAATATAATAGGGCAGTACCATTGAGATACAATACTTAAGAATAAAAAAATGAAGCCAGATTGCCGAAGGGGGGGGGGTTGAACGCAGCGCTGCAGCGGCAACACCGCCTTGCCGACAACAGCAGGCCACCTGAGGCATCGATCAGTTGATTGCGAGTCGGTCTGCTGTTTCTGGCAAGGCGGTGTTGCCGCTAAAGGCTTGGAATTGACCCCCCCCCCTTTCCCCCTTCGGCAATCTTTGATCTTTTCTTGATTATTGTCTCTGACTCGCGCTGCTACATTGTCCTACGATACGATCATACGGAAACCGGGATAAGCACCGGTCACAAAGCCCTACATGACTTTTCTTCATCAGCCATGCAAGTCCAACTCTAATCCTGTAAGCATATTATTTATTATTTATCATACAAACTCCCTGAACAAGTTAATCAACTGATGGAATAGATACAAAATAGATATAAAACAGACTTGAAGAATTTTATGATAATTGCTATCGGAGACATTCTCATTGCGAATAATTATTGATGAAAGGTATTTGAATTTAGAGGTCTTCAATTAAATCGATGTTATCGACTATTACCAAATAGTATCGGAGTTTTATGTCCGTCGATTAATCGCCACTGTTTGATTAAAACTATTGCAAGGGCCATTGGGTTTTATAGCATTTCGTGATACCTGTGGTCGTAGTCATAGACATTACTTTATCTTATAAGACATTTGTGCACTAAATCATCACTATGATTACGTCACATTTCGCTTGCATTTGTTTGTTAAATGACGTCAAATAGTATTGTGCCAAAATGTGCTAACAGTACTTTACGTAAGGACTGGGAACACGGGCTCCAGTTCACATTGGTAATGGACGAATCACTGCAGTGAGTTTATGGCCGTGTCGGTTCCGGGTACCTACAGTTAAATTGACACTACTTTGAAGCGCGTAATTTAGTGCGTGCTTCACATCATAAAGATGGGTTGATCGTGTTTTAGTACAAGTGCATGCTCGCAGACTTTCATCATTTATCCCATAGAAGGCCATGTCTAATAATAACCTTCTCAACTCCCAATGGGAAATAGCTATACAGGAGGGCAGTCTGTTTCGCGCATCATATTAACATACTGACAAATCTTCCTCTGTCTGTGGTTGGGTATTCATTCGCATTTGAGTTGGGTGAGGAAAAATGTGTAATGAGTCTTTCCCACGGACTCAACATCGGTAGCTTCAGCCAGGATTCGGTACCTCTCGATCTTGCATCGATTAGTCTCAACCAACCATTTATGCCATCCTTGGGAAATATATCTTTACCTATTTTTTTTCTCACTCAATCGACCCAGGCGTGAATGAGTACCCATCTACAGACAGAGGAAGATACTGTCAGTATTTTAGTATAATGATATAATTAATAAATAAAACTCCCTTTATTTATCCCAAGGGGAAATTTGTCTTTAGGGTCTATTCCGAGGGTAGACCGGAATAACCTTGGCGCCAGCTGAAGAGCAGCGCCGCAATATGGGATCGAGGTCTTGAGAAAAAAAACCAGTGCTTCCACCGGGGTTTGAACCCGCGACCTCTCGAATCAAAGGCGAGTGACTTAGCCACTGCACCACCGGCTAACAGACTGTTCTACTGTATTCTCATCATGGGAGTTGAGAAGGATATTGAGTGACACGGCCTGCTGGAGGATAAATAATGTAAAGTCTGTGACACTGTACTTTACGGGAATACGGGACTATTAAACCGTTATATAGTTTTATCTGTAGTGATAATCGTCCGTTCAAATGTTGCGGTCTCGGCACGAGCGGAGGGCCCACGTTAGACTCCTGTCGGGGCAGTGCGGGGACCCTCGCCACTTTCATGGGATTTTGTTTTATGGGAGGGTTCAAGGCTTCGTCCAATAGGTTGATGCCGATTAATATTTGAATACGTCGTTTTAATGTTAGCAGGCTTTGTGAACGTAGGTGGGCTATTTTAATATAATGTCCTTGACAAAAAGGCTCTTAAAAACATTCACTTAAACACAAATACACTAACATGTCGTGTTTTGCCTATTTCATTGTCATGAATTTGATATAAAACGTGAATGGGTGTCGAGGTAGTTATTTCCCATCAATTGTGGCATTAATATTATGTGAATGGGAATTGCTTCGTTCACAGATAGTGTACAGGGTGTTTCGATACCTTAGAACCCCCCCCCCCCCACTCTACCTGGCCAGCCAAACTCAGAATTGACAAAATAGAAACATTCAATATGCTTCGGCAGTAATTATTTCTTATCTGAAATTCAAAATTCAATTCATCTATTTCAATATTTGGTATGACTACCACCCACGTTTCTAACATCATCCAGATGCGCGGGGTAATGCAAATGTACAATTCAGTATCAAATTTCAAGACACTCAAAATGCTTTGGAGAGCCGTATTAAGACCATATTTGGAGTTCATGGGGCTTTTCCCGGCTCTGTTTGTTCATAATTATGCCTAACTGTTCATAAGCATTAAAATTTAATTATGACCCAGGCCATTCATCGTTTCCAAATGAATCCATGACAAAGCCCCGTGCATGAGTGCTGTTGCAACACGTTATGCCTAAAACACACACAGTGGATTTCTCTTTCGTGGATGCTTTTGGAAAAGCGGGTGGTAGACATCTTGAATATTGAAATGAATGAAAGAAACTTTGGATTTGAGATTAGGAATAATCACCGTTGAAACATATTTAATTTGTTTTGTTCTGTTTGGTCTGAGTTTGGCTTGCCCCGGGGGGGGGGGTGGTTACAATGTTGTGTGGTCGGCAGTCAAGGAGATAGTTGTGTGTTGTTTACAGGCTTGGTGTTATTCAAATCAGCCTTCGTAGATTGACAGTCATTACAGAAAGTGGGAATGTTGCTGGGTTTTTTTCGCACCGGAAATCACCGCTATTGAATGGAGTTATTGCAACGTCCATTTCTATCAAAGGTCATAATGATCCAACATTTTAAAGCTAGAAAGGGCGTTGTAATCACTCCATTCAATAGTGCCAAAAAACCCCACAAAAATAAGCAAAATTCGCACTTTTAACTTTCTGCACTGACTGTAAAAGACGTATTACGTATTCTTCCGGAACCAAATAACTCTAAAATTCAAAATCTTTGTCGTTATTTTATTGCTGATTCTAGACCACTTCCTTTTTTTCGGGTCATTAAATTGTGGCAGCTCTCATTGCTTTCATCGTCTACAGGGGTCATACAACGACTATAACTCAAACAGAAGCGAATTTTCTCCGGACAAAAGAGAAGGCGCGCAGATCTGTCTATAACTGTTGCCTTTATTCAATATTTCCACTTGATGAAAACGTAAATCACATTCTCCATATTTCTCGTTTTTTCACAGGTGACTGGTGATTTGTGACGAGAAAGAGTGAGAACTGCCATCCAAACAGGAGCACGGAATTCAATGGGTTAATAAAATGATTGGGTTTCTATCGGAGGTTTATTGGGTTTCTTTTGTCTGTGAATGTTATCATTGTTGGGCGGGGAGACAACCCAGGTGATTTATTTGGATTGCAAGACTAATTTATCTCAAGGGGAAGTAATAGGAATAAAGTAAGTAAGTCCTTGAGAGCCTTAAGGGCCTCACAGCCGGTCCTTATATCGGTTTCTGAAGCCTCAAGATGATATAGTGGCAATGCTATCTCACTCTTCTGGATAGGAAGCTGGTCTATCACAGATTACTTCCCCTGCTGTAAGCTGAGTACCCATTTCTACACCTGGGGTGATTAAGATGGCGTTTGAAGTAAAGTTGCGTGCCAAAGAAGATCAAACGAGGTGATAGGGGTAGGACTCGAACTCACAACATGAGTTAACAGGAATCACCCATGCTGTCCAAGTGCGCAAATCAGGGGTTTGAGTGGTGAGACAATCTCCCCCAAGCAATCATTACTTGTAGACATACCTAAACTTCTGTGGTCCTCGACAAGTTGGGTGGTTAGACGCATTCAATCTCGCCTATGGATATGAAATATAGAGTATGATAATTATCAGCAATGATTGACATCACAAAGCCATAACGTTTGTCAAGAGACAATTAAGAAGAAACAATAAAAGAGTCAAGTGAGATTTAAAAAAAAGTTAAGTGTATTTCTCAAGGACTCAAAGTCGGGATAGGTAGTTCCAGGATTCAAACCTGGGATTTCACGGTCTCGAGACCAGCAGCACCTTATAACTCACCCACCAAGCCAAAGCCTGTTTAAAATGAGAATATAATACTCTCAAAGGTCCTGAAAACCATCCTTGTCCGATATTTGAACCCAAGACTTGTGGGCCTCAATGTCAGCGTTTGCCATTGAGTGCGAATGGACATTTCTATGGGATATCATTTGTATATTAATCTTTTTGTTTCTTGTTGCTCGGTATTTTTGAGTTGTTTAATGAAATGATATGATATGGCATCTGCTATTTCAAACAAAACAAAATTCCACGCGCACAATGAACAATGGTAAGCACACCCATTCATCCACTCATCCATACATTCATCAATCCACTCATCCATACATTCATCCATCCACTCATCCATCCATTCATCCATCCACTCATCCATACATTCATCAATCCACTCATCCATACATTCATCCATCCACTCATCCATACATTCATCCATCCACTCATCCATACATTCATCCATCCACTCATCCATACATTCATCCACCCACCAACCCACCCACCTAGCCACCTACCCACTCATCCACCCAACACTCATCCAAGCATCCACCCAGCCACCTGCCGACTCACCAACAAGCACTAATCCACTCACCCATCCACCCTCCCGCCGATCCATCCACCCATCCACCCAACCCACCCACACCCCCTACATCACACCCACCCCCACTTACACACACACACACACACGCCCCACACCCCCCCCCCCCCAAATCACACACACACTCGAAGACAAACGATTTGCGCATAGATACACATACTCACAGCCCACACGTCAAACATACTCACCAGGATCACATGAAATAATGTATGGGAGGGCAAACAGATGGATAGCAAGCACGTCCAATACGTCATGATAAATACTTGCACGAAGTATGTCACCAGCCAATCAATTATCTTTGGTATTGACTCACGGCGATCGCTGTCTGCCCCCATATGGTATTTGTTCGATGATAGTGGAAACAGTCAATGTGGCGACGGTTAGGGTACTTAGTAAAAAAAAAAAAGTAAAGTCCTCCCGAGCCTTGAGGCCCATAGAGCCGGTGCTTATCCCGGTTTCCGTAGCGTAACGTAGTGGCAATACGTCAACCCTTCTGGACAAGACATTGGTCTATCGCAGATTACTTCCCCAGCTGTAAGAATGGAACCCACTTTTACACCTGAATAGAGTGGGGCAATTGGAGTAAAGTTTCTTGCCCAAGAAAAACAACGAAGTGGCTGCGGTGGGATTTGAACCCACGACCTTCGCCACCAGAGTCCGCTGTCCTAACCACTAGGCCACCTCGCCTCCTGTCTGCCCCGATATGGTATTTGTTCAATGATAGTGGAAACAGCCAATGTAGCGCCGGTTAGGGTACGTAGGGCCAAGATTATTGGATCCAGGGTTCGATTCCTGATAATACTAGGCAGGACGATCAGTTTTCTTACCTTGATTCATGTGTGACAAAAAGAAAAAAAGACATATTATGTGAGCATCTTTCAAAATACAAAACAAAACAAAATAAGCGACGTTTCGGCTGAAGACCTTCGTCAAGCCTTCGACGGCAAACAGATGGAAAGTAACCACTTCAAACACGACATGATGAATGATTGCAGGAAATGTCATCAGCCAATTAATTATTTTCGATATTGACTGACGGGAATCGCTGTCTGCCTCGAAATGGTATTTGTTCAATAATAGTGGGAATAGTCAATGTAGCACCGGTGGCCGAGTGGTTAGGGCACTTGGGTCAAGGGTTCGAATCCTGACATGTGTAAAAATGAACGATGTTCCGGCTAAAGATCTTCGTCAAGCCTTCGACGAAAAACAGATGGATAGCGACCACTCCAAACACGTCGTGATGAATAATTTCAGGAAATGTCACCAGCCAATCAATTATCTTTGATATTGACTCACGGGAATCGCGGTCTGCCCCGATATGGTATTATTTGTTCTACGATAGTGGAAACAGTCAATGTGGCACCGGTGGCCGAGTGGTTAGGGCACTTGGGATCAAGGGTTCGAATCCTGACAATGCTAGGCATGACGATGAGTTGTTGCATGTAAAATGCTCTTACATTATCCATCGTTTTTCTTACCTTGATTCATGTGTGAATGAGTACCCTGCCCGGCCCCTACCCAACAGGTAGAGGTATATAAATAGTCAGTATTATAGTGAACACAAAAAAGGGGTAGACCGAAATAACCCAGGCGTCAGCCGCAGAGCAGCACCGATTGGGATCGAGGTCTTAAGAATTCAACCAGTGCTTCCACCGGGGTTTGAACCCGCGACCTCTCGAACCAAAGGAGAGTGACTTAGCCACTGCAAATACTTCTACGGCATGATGAATAATTTCAGGAAATGGCACCAGCCAATCAATTATCTTTGATATTGACTCACGGGAATCGCTGTCTGTCCCGAAATTGTATTTGTTCGACGATAGTGGAAATAGTCAATGAGGTAGCCGAGTGGTTAGGGCACTTGGGGTCAAGCGTTCGAATCCCGGCAACGCTAGGCTAGGCACAGGCTAAGTCGCTACCTTTTGGCTCGAGAGGTCACAGGTTCGAATCCCGGTGGAAGCACTGGCTTTGTTTTTCCTCAAGACCTTGATAATACTTTCCGGCGCTGCAGTGCGGCTCACGCCTGGGTTATTCCGGTGTACCTTCGGAGTAGACACTAAAGACAAATAGATAGAAAACGAAGACGAACGAAAATAATTAATGAGCAGAATAAAAAAAACTAATTAGTTATCGACCCCCACCCCCCACCAGCCACCATCCACCCCCACCAGCCACCATCCACCCCCACCAGCCACCATCCACCCCCACCAGCCACCATCCACCCCAACAGCCACCATCCACCCCCACCAGCCACCATCCACCCCCGCCAGCACCATCCACCCCCGCCATGATGTATAGATGTAACAGTCCCTCTTTGTTTTGGCGCTAAATACAAGGGGTCGATCTTTCGAAGATGAAGACAGTGAGTAGAGCAATTGAGTTTGGAGACTCACTGTTACCCCTTCTTCACACACGTCATATCGTCAAGACAAACATTAACCAGGGTATAGCAACCACAACAACTATGCCATTAAATGTCAGTGCATGGGTAATCATGGCTAGCAGAATTAGTCATAGGACAATGGGTACGGCGAAGAACCAGGAAGACAAAATGATAATAATAACAAAACAACTGAAATTTATACAGAGCTTATTCACGACCAACCATCACAATGCTCTACTCGCTTTACAGTAGTAGCACATCTCAACATTTGGTAGGCGCGATTGTAATGTTTGGACATGGTTGACACTGTTAACTACTCATAGACAAGAACAGGGATACAATTAAAGATACAGATGAAATTATTAGACACGTATCCCCCTAGAAATACATTCACATACGTTACATCATGTATGCCCCAGCAGACCATTTCACACACACAAAAAAAGAAATTAAACTCCCTTTATTCGTCCCAGGGGGCAATTTATCTCTAGGGTCCATTCCGAAGGTAGACCGGAATAACCAAGACGTCAGCCGCAGAGCAGCGCCGCAATATGGGATCGAGGCCTTGAGAAAAAAAACCAGTGCTTCCACCGGGGTTTGAACCCGCGACCTCTCGAACCAAAGGCGAGTGACTTAGCCACTGCACCACCTGGCTCCCCCACAACCACAAACAACCCCACCACCACAAAAAAAATCAAATACACCACCATCACAACCAAGGCCATCAGGCCAACCACCGCTACCACCACCACCACTAGAACCAAGACCACTAGAAGAAACACAACCACCAAAACCAACCCCACCACCACAACCATCAACACTGGCACTACCACCACCACCACCACCACAACCCCCACCACCACCACCACCACCACTACCACCACCAAAAACCACAACAACCACTACAACAACAACAACCACAACAACCACCACCACAACAACAACACCTAGACCATCATAAAAACAACCACCACCACAACAACAACACCTAGACCATCATAAAAACAACCACTACCACAACAACCCCCACCACACCAACACCACCACACCCACCACAACATCAACCATTACTAACGTCACAAACATAATCATATCAATGAATCAGCCTACCGTAACCAGTGGTGGATAGTTTTGATAAGGGACAATATCTCCGATCACTTCCCTTGTCCTGTTATTCAATCAATGAACACAAGGCATTTAACCCCACAATAATCGGAAACAACCGGTCGATCTCTTTGAAGTCCGATTTAAATTGTATTGTCCTGCTCTCTATTCCAACAATCAATTCTAAAAATGGTTTTGATGTCTTCGTGGAAATAAAAGTACAAATTACAGCTATTATTAGATCCAGTAGGCGTTTACCCCACTTCTCGGAACAGCGCTGACTTGTTCATAATTAGACGCTACGATTTCACCCGAGTGCTAGTAGGAGGAGGAGATTGATGCAGGCTGTAATATAGAAGAGATAAATAATATTGATAAAATTTACTATGTTTTTATCAACAGGGGGATTTTTATCTCTTGGGTTTATTTCGAAAAACGACAGGAATAACCCAAGTACCCGACACAATGTAGGCTGTAGGAATTAGTTATATCTTGCCCAATGATTAAAAAAAACATAAAACAAACAAATATAAAAAAATAAATCACAAGTAAACATAATGCCAAATCCCAGACTCGAACCCCCACCATCTGAGTGGTTGGTTCAATGTCTTAACCTCTGAAGCCACGGCGGCGTAGTAGTTGGATTGGTAGCGAGTCGGGTCAATGTTGTAGGCAAGACGATGTTGCCGCTACAGACATTGGTTCGAACCCTGCTAGCTGCTTTCCAAATCTGGTTTTTTTCTTTCTATTCTTGTGTATTGTCTCTTAGCAGTATTGCATCATATTCCTACCCAATATTCTATTTAACAAAAATAGGTAAACGATATAATATTATAGGGGAAGGGCTGCACTCTGGACGGGACAGGACACCAGACAACTTGGCACTAGCGGCTTGTTTTAGATCATCAGACAGTGGTGATTAATTCTAACCGATCGAACACTGTTTTCGGTCTGTTAGAATTAGTCACCACTGTCTGACGAGCCAAACCAAGCTGGTAGCGCCAAGTTGCACGGTGTCCTCTCCCGTCCGGAGACCCGTCCCTTCACTACAAGTTTTAGAGCAGTGTGATCTGTCCGATGTCATAGACCGACTGCTCCCTGCCCTGCTCCCAGCTCCCTATTCATTCACTTTCACTCAGAAGGCTTGGGTTCAAGTCCAGAATAGCTGTCCTATTTCGATCGCCTGACTCAACCAAAGATGGACACAGATTAAGATGATGGGGTCATTCAGGGTCATTCAGTCTGTATCCCCGTATATGCATAGAATGTCCATCATTTACCCCCAGCAGGCAGTGTCATTGGATTTCATCCTTCTTAACTTATATTGTTAGTATGCTAGTATGATGAGCCGAATAGGCTGATCTACTGTATACTCCTTAAGTAAGTGTAGAGGGTTATTGAATGACACAACAGCTAGGGGGCAAAATAAATCTCTAGAATTCGAACCCCGGACAACCTTGAGTACTTGGCCATGGACGCCACACAAAAGAAAAGTGAAAACTGCAACCACCCCTACAAGTGGTAGTAGTAGTAGTAGTAGTAGTAGTAGTAGTAGTAGTAGTAGTAGTAGTAGTAGTAATAGTAGTAGTAATAGTAGT
>JARFNW010136891.1:0-10770 GCA_031763155.1 Dirona albolineata | reverse complement strand
AAATCAAAATAATTAACGAAGCAATACAGTTTTGTAAATAGCACACACACCCTTTAACAAAAAATAAGAGTAATAATAAATAAATAATAAGAATATTCTTCTCTATATAATATATAATCTAAAGCTGGTCATCTTCAGACCTCTCGCTCTCCATCCACATAAATCTATTCATTTTCCATCTTTTAAAACTCATATAAAAATAATATAAATATACCATTATAAAAATAGTCTTTCATACATAGATATGTTCATTTAAGAAAAAAAAATGCATTGTGTTGAGGCATACATTCATAATAAAATGGTCCGCTATAATTGGTTACGAGTCACCTTTAGAGCCACGTTTGAATAAGTGCCTCGGCTGTAAACTGGTTAGCAATCTCTTTACTCTACCTCCCTTTTTCTTCGGTTGCTGCTCCTGTTCTAGCTTTTCTTTCTCTTTTTCCCTGATCTCTCGCACCATTCCATGGAAGACATCATCAATACATTTTCTCAAATAGGCTGAAGTCTCATAATAGCGGCATCCCAGTTGACGGGCCATGGACAATCCTTCTTCATATTTTACCTGAAGAAATTCAGATAAAAAGAGCAAAAAAATTCCCCTTATTGGTTGCTACGAGAAACATTATTGGATAAATGGTAAAATGAAGGTTGACAATATTTGTGATATATGACACATTTGATATGATATACAAAAAGATAAAATAACGAGAGACGAATCCCACCTTCTGCGCTTTCTTTCATAAAATCATGTCAAAGTGGAAGATTAATTCATTTTAAAAGACCAAAACAAAGATATTTCAAAATGTAAGGTTTGATAGACCAGAGCCATGTCCAGCAACATTATAATTTACTTCATGGATCAATATAGGCTATCTTATCCTATCTTATTAAAAAGTTACTTTTGATAAAGTGCAGCATCTTCCTCAGAGGACAAATCTAAATTCGAAATTTTCTGGTGAGCAGTTTATTGAGTAACTTCAATTTTTGTCCATAATAGAGTTGAATCTTACTTTTATCTTATTTTCTTTGTACGATTTGCTGTCTTCAAAGTCTGCAACCATTATCTTATGCACACACAAAACAGAAAAAGTCTAACATTAATAGAAAATAAAACTATTAGTCCATAGCAAATATCTAAAAAACAAAAACAAAGGCAGCGGGTCAGTCTGCCATTGTCTGCAAGCCAGTGGAGGCCCTTGGCGTAGTTTTTGTCTATTTCTTTCTAGCATTGCAACATCTTCCTACTATTATCATGTTACTTTGCACTGGGCTCAATGAACAGTTTGCACATCAAAGACAGAGAGATAATATGCTTTTTAATTGACTTGTTACCCTAAGTCCTGTATAACACAAATAAGTGTTGGGGAAAACTCAATGCTTGGCCTTGGACAGCACTCAGGCACAAAGCAGTATCATGCCAACGACAAAGTTTTCCTGACTATCATGCATGGCTAAACACAGAACGGATCAGAAAACTAACACAAGCAGGGGATCAGTCCACTGTGTCGACTGATATTTTGGTAGCTGCCTTGGTATTTGCCCCCTCAGCTATGACGATCTATTGATGGTAAAAAAAAACCCCAGTAGCTGCCACTGCAAAAATGTACTTTCCAACTGGTCAATCCATTAACACACAAAAAAAATTGTGTGACTGAAGGTGACACATCCGAAACGCAACAATAACTAAATTCGTAGACAGTGATACGAACCATTCTCTTTTGCTCCAAATCACATTTATTTCCAGCAATGATGATGGGGATGTCATCGCATGCTCGAACTCGGTTAATAAGTTTTCTGTATGTCACCAGTTCTTCAAAGCTTCTTCGATCTGTTATTGAAAAGCATAGGATAAATCCCTCTCCATTCCTCATGTACTGTTCTCTCATGGCCGTAAACTCCGTCTGTGGAATGAAATATCAGCTATGTATTATTAGAGGATAAATAATTAAAGTTTATAACACTAATTTATGGAATTTTAAAACAAAAACTTGAAAAACCCCGTAAAAAGAGTAAAGAAAACAACAGAACAAAAATCATCACACAAAAAAACCCAACCCAAATTTAAACACAAACCAACCAGTCATTAAATCACATTCTCACCCTCCTGCAACAATAGATTCAAAGAAAACACATAAATCTAAACCTGAAGGAAGCGTCCATCCTTGATTCTATATCATTGTTCACATATATATAATATAATATAATATATCTAATAAGTTTTGAAATATTGTGGCAAGTCAGAGCTGGAAAAGTTAACAAATATTTATGTCTGACATCCACTGAATACTAAAATTACAAAATACCTGTCCTGCTGTATCCAAAATATCCAAATGTGCCGGCTCATCATCGATTCGACACTGCTGCTCAAACGAATCCTCTGTAAAAAAAAAGAAAAAGAGAATATGTCAGTACTAATGAAAATTTCACCAACTAGTGGTCTATTTTGGACTTTGTCAATATCACCACAAAAATGATATCAGTGTCCTACAACACAAGATGAATACATAGACCACGGAGACTAATTTCACCCCAAAATCCAACTTTTAGTTTTTCCTTTGATATGGTCGCTCGTTCACCCCCCTACCGTGTGCATGGTGTTTGTTTCCCTGCAGACGACAGATAACCGACAATTATCCTGTCAACTCTCAATTAATCACCCTTGTGTATGCATTCCCTAAGGGGAGGTAACAATGATAGGTATAAGTACTTGTTTTTATCCAGTTTTGTTATTTGTTTTCAACCCCTCACAAGCATCGAATTATTTAATTTCTTTCTTTCATGCACAGAATATTTAATTTTTACACATTATTTCTGTGAAAATTTCATTGAATTCGGTTGGATAATATAGAAGATACATGGTGTTTATTATTAGTGAGTAATTTGCATGGCGAAAATTTAAATTCAGAAATTGAAAAGAATTAAAGTAACATAGCTATTTAATACCACCATATATAAACAAATATATTTTTTAATTTGATCTACTAAAAGAGTATAAATGTTTCTTCCCCCTGTGTAAATATATCAAAGTTGACTACGCAATAGTATAGAAGATGTCTGTTTGAGTAAGGAATAGAAATAATCCTATCGGTGTACTGCAATTTCTGGGGAAAAAAAATTCAGTTTGCGACGTGTATCTGATACTGATATATATACTGCCGACTTTGTATCTTTTTTTTGTTCATATTGCAGATGGTAATCTTGAATTTTATGATAAACAGTGCATTTAGATGTTGTAGTAGCTAGATGCTTGTCAAAACTCTAAACATTTTTGACAGGCAATCATGGAACATTCACTTGACAATCACAAATCTAAACTGAAAAACTTATGCAGACTTTGTGGGAAATGGTGTTTAAACAAAATGGAGAGACAACCCCGTCAGAAATTAAGAGGTGTTTTTTAACTTTCAAAAAGATATTCTTATAATGTGCCATATCAACGTTCAGCAAGACATTGAACATTTTAATTCTCTCCATCTATTTGCAACAGTTGTGTCAAACATCTTGGAAATATAAAACAAACAGGAAGTGAAATAACATTGAACAAAATGATAAACTCAAATAAAGGGACAGAAAACATTTGGGCATTTTATGCTTCAATAGGATCTGCTGAGTGTCCTTCTTGCTCAAAGTGTGACTCCTATAATATCGGATCCAAATTTGTAACGATGTCAGAAGAATGTGGCAGAATAAGCAGTGACACTTCACAGTCTAATAACAATAATTGCAATTATAACCGTATTAACAATTCAAATGTCGCTGATCAGTCATTACAGCACTATCCGAAAAATGATTTTGAAGACGACACAGAAAAGACAGTGTTACTAGTTAGTAGAAGATAGAATTGCTAACTTCATTCAGTACCCGACCTTGTACTCCATTTCCAATGCCCACACAGTAAGACGAGTCAGATATCAACAGATGTAGGGCTTGATAGGCAACGTAGTGGTATGTGATTTTTACACCATCATTTTTATCAGTCTTTCTTCTTTCTAACCCTAAAATATCTTTTATACACACAGTGGTATGATTAAATTACTTTGATTTTAATAAACCGATGTCTGAATTAATGATGGTTGTCTTTGAGGCTAGATTGACGAACGTTATATTCATTGAGCCCTAGTCCTATCTGTACATATTTGGTATCATTTTAATTACCGCTTTGTGATCAAACAGTATCAATTTTGATAATAAAACGGAATAGCTATGATGCCATAGTGGTTTGAAAATGAATAAAATCGCATATAAATCGTATGATAATAAAGAACCCCAGATTGGCGGCACAGGTAACCTGGTGACTCATCCACCTGTCAGATCGTGATTTATTACCTAGTGCTTGCGGTAGCTACGCTGGAGAACTAAAAGTTCACTAGTTAGTCGTCGTGTTACTTTGTAAACACAAAAGAATATAAATATCGTCCGCAAAAACTATTCAATTATCACTCGCCATTATACCAGTGATGCTTTCTATCTCCTCAGCATTACCTCCGACCTGTAACCAACCCCGATGACCAACTTCCAGGCCATTCCTGCGTCAAGTACGGCTTCCTGACGTCGGACACGGGCACCGTCCTGGGGGCCATCTTCATGGAAGCCTTCTACACAGTCTTTGACCGTGCCAATAAACGGATCGGATTTGCCCAGACCTCCTGCCCCTTACCAGATCCGAATAATAAAATCCTGGCGGTCACTATCGAAGGGCCTTTCAACTCAGTATGTGAGTATTCAGGGTGATGTCATCAATGATGTGATGATGGTGGTGGTGGTGGTGGTGGTGGTGATGATGATGATGATGATGGTGGTGGTGATGATGATGGTGATGACTGCAAAACAATTCCCTTCTTCCACCTGTCCCGGTCTTCCGTGACTCTCTTTAAAAAAAAAAAGTGTTTAGGGCCACTAAACTAAAGTTCACAATAACACCTTTATCACTGTGTCCCTTCTCATCCACAGATAATCTCACGACTTGTGTTTTCAAGAAGGCTGAGGCCAAAGAGGACCACTATATGACGATGTCGTACGTCATGCTGGCGTTCTGCCTGGTCATCATCATACCCATGATCCTCATAGTGGTGTTCAGAATACGTAAGGCATTTTGTAAAAACAGTTATACCCGACAGGACAATGAAGACCAGAATATTTTGTCCCTTTCACCCAATGGGCACTGACTTTTACCTTGTTTCTTATTGGCACAGTATTTATATTATAAATTATATTATATTATTCTATTAAGGGCTTTTAGTATTCATTCCATTCATCTACATGTTTTCCATTCCTCTCGACTTTTTTCTTGCTTTTTTTCTTCTTTTTCGTTTTTATTCTTCTTGTTCATCTTGTTCTTGTTCTTGTTCTTGTTCTTGTTCTTCTTCTTCTTCTTCTTCTTCTTCTTCTTCTTCTTTTCTTCTTCTTCTTCTTTTTCTTCTTCATCTTCTTCTTCTTCTTCTTCTTCTTCTTCTTCTTCTTCTTCTATTTGTTGTTTCCCATTTCCCACTTTTGAAGAGGTTCACACCCCAAGGTATTTTGTTGTAACTATTCACAATAGCATGATGTTCATATTTATTTATTATCAAGCAATATTTTATCTTACATAATTCTCACGTTCCATTATAATATGTAAACTATAAATATACTGTATTTTGCTATCTGCAAGTTTTTCATATGCAATATACATAATACTACTTAGCGTAGACAAGATAAGATAATCTTTACGCATTCTAATGAAACTCATTGAGTTAACTTCCAATGTCTACGCCAAAAACATATGCAACTTTGTGTGGTTGTGTTTTGTTCTGGTGCTAAGCAGTGTCCATGTTGAGCACTGAATGGGTTCTGAGTCAATCTGCTAGTGATCAGATCGGGTATACATTTGACATGACTTTGGTCGTGAATAATTTACTCTGGTGCTAAGCATTGTCCATGTTGAGCACTGAATGGGTTCTAATTCCACCTGCTCAAGATCGGATCCTGTGTGCAAGTGACACGACTGGTGCCCACTTCCTGAATCTCCCTGGATCAGGGAATCTAAGGC
Source organism: Dirona albolineata (assembly GCA_031763155.1). Taxonomy (NCBI): domain Eukaryota; kingdom Metazoa; phylum Mollusca; class Gastropoda; order Nudibranchia; family Dironidae; genus Dirona; species Dirona albolineata. Next base: position 4,745 of record JARFNW010136891.1, on the reverse strand, counting down.
CAGCAGGTGTTCAGTCCACTTTTGTTCGGACAAGAATTTTAGAATTTTGCAATGAGCCGATTTCAATTTTCTGATACTAGTGCTCCTCTGTGTGTGTTGATTTTTTGTAATTATTGCCTCAGTATTTATGTCACCTTGTGCACAATTAGGTCTTACCTGCTTGAAATCACGAACCACAGAGTCACAAGGCGTTCTCATGAATCACTGTCTCATCACACTTACTGGTGTGTACAGCACAATCCATAAACATGGCTGCTAATTTTGGTACCAAATTTGACATGAACGAAATAGTCATTGAGATAAACCTGCCCGCCATTTGTTATTATAACTACAGTTTTTATTCAGACCCAATGTTTTGAAGAAAAGACAATGATTCTATTTCACATGACCTTGCTTAATTTCTCCACCTGTGATTCTGTAAAATGCTGAAACGTTTTCGTAGATTGTGTTTATTTTTATATCATATGATACACTGGTAGAAATCTCAGTGTTGAGTGTTTGTTACTGTGATGATATTATTGTTTAGATGGACACTTACGCCTCGTCAGCAATAACTTCAATGAAGATTTTCTCAGTTAAAGAATTATTTTTCACACGGGGACAGAAATAGTTTTCACCTAAAAAACATTTGAACAAAGGATAGTAACTTGTCTTGCGTTATGTGACTTTAAAAGTGCAAAGTCTAAATTCATATTTGTCTATGAACATGGTCAAAGTTTCCTGAAGGACGATGATATGTCCTCTGTGATGTGTCTGCAAAGTACAAAAGTTTATCCATAAGTCTGTCCACAAATATATGCAGGTGCTTCATTAATGGATAAGACATTTGTGCATGCAATGAATCATTATTATTACCTGATATTTTTTATATAATTCAGTGTTTGAATGACGTCAAATGATGATGGTGCCAAAATGTGCTAACAGTACAAATACTGACTGAGACTTCGGGTGCTGGTTTGTACAATCAGATAAGAGTATTATTAGTGTTAGTGTTACAGCTGGGGAAGTAATCTGCGATAGACCAGCGTCCGATCCAGAAGGGTGACGTATTGTCACTCTGTCCGCTTCACGCTTCGGAAACCGGGATAAGCACCGGCTCTATGGGCCTTAAGGCTCGAAAGGACTTTACTTACATTAATTTGAAATGAACATTTGAGGAAACAAGAGAATGATATTAGCCTCTATTTTGTACCTTGTGGGAGTATGGGTGACATGGATTGCCTCTTTATTTCAATTTAATTTGATGTGTGTTATAATATACTAATGGTTTCAGGAAAAAAACAATTTGCTCGTCCCAATGTTATATGTATGGTGTGTACCATTGAGAAAGGGTAAAAAATATTGGAATATAATATATAGCACAAGCTTCTATTATTGACAATGAACGGTAAATAACGTTTTGTGGTTTCCCCTTTATCAAAAAACATACAACAAAAATAGTGCATCTCTCTTTCTTTTTTTTCCCCCCAGGGAAGGGGGAACCTAGAGATGCTCTTCTCCCCACTTTTCACTTTTTATTTGTATTTTCGTTGCACGTTTTTTTTATAAAGGTGAAACCCAAAACGTTATCTACTGTTCATTATCAATAATAGAAGCTTGTGTTACATATACCACAATTTATTTACATTTTACCTGGCTTCTGGCAGCCTCATCACGTTTTTATTTTATTTCAATAATTGTAGTCTTTGCATTTCAGAATAATTTAATTTCTTTCGGTAGCAAATTTTTGGCTTGTCAAATGGTGCTTCGAATTGTTCTGTGAACAAAAAACATAGAAATGAAGTAGAGCTAAGCTTAATTGAGTTGAAAATACAATATATATTGAGTTGAAAATATAGCAAATATTGAGTTGGTATCAAATTGTCTACTGGGTAGAAATGCTGGAAATCACTGTAAAACAGTAACAATAAAAATAGTGACATATTTCTGAACATCAATATGTCTCTAGTGAGGATTATAATCTGTAATGACAAATACCATTTAAGTTAATGCTTTTTTTTCCTTCTCATTCTGCCTTTGTAAAAAACAACACAGGGTTTTGCTGAAAATGCTTGATGGCTCGGATTCAGAGGCATGGCTCCAGGACTTAAAATTGTATTGGTCAGTCTGTGGTTTGAGTGGAAACAAGGCTGATCACGTCTATCTCAGCATGATGTATTCCATGGGGGTAGTGGACACTCAGGATATGCAGGTAAGGACTGGCTGGCTGGAATGGCAGTCATTTATTAGGATTGTACATGTAGCATTGCTGCTTGGGGAAAATTCCCATAGTTTCTATGGCTGTTGGGTGAACACCTAAGACTACAATACCATGTTGTCTGGTCCAGATATGGGTAATATTTAACAGTGTATAACTTCTTGTACCAAACAAGGTTTATTGGCATAGTGGGCTGATCCCCTGCTTGCCGTAAAAATCTTGATCCAATTCTGTATTAGGCCGTGTGTACTAGTGGGGCACAGACTTACACTTAACCTGGATACGTTTTACCTGGGTCTGTGCAGCGATGCCTTCTACTTTGTACACTGTCCTCTGCCAGATACAGAGTTGGTCCCTACACTAATTACGGTGCTAAAGGGAACAGATAACGAACATACATGTAGCGTTAGTGGCCGAGTGGTTAGGCTACTCGTCTCAAGATCGAGAGGTCTTAAGTTAGGATTGCTGGCTGCAGCTGTTGATGTTGAGTCCTTGGTAAAGACTCTTTGCACAATTTTCCTGACTCCACTCAGTTGAGAATAAGTACCCAGCTACAGGCAGAGTAAAATATTGTCAGTATGTTAGTATGATGAGCCTAACAGGCTGTTTTACTACTCTCTGCTCCCAATGGGAGTTGAAAAGGATATTGAATAACACGGCCTGCTGGGGGATAAATCATGTAAAGTCTGTGAATCTTTGTACCAGATACACCACATACCTGATGTTACCAGGTAAATGGTTTGGGCCTTTGTCTGAATTAGGGGCTGAAATGACCGCTTGGCAATTACGGCAGCCACCTGGCAAAATAAAAAAGTGCTCTTCCCTTCCTTCATCTTAAAGGCAAATAACGATGCAGATGAATATACAGATAGGTTTACATCGTTTATCCCTAAGCAGACCGTGGTAGGATCAGCCAGGTTTAAATTTACCCAAGGGCAAACAAACAAGGAGAAAAATGTGAGAAAGACAGGGGTGTAGATCTTTCAGATTTTGACTGATTTCAGACTTTTTGCTTTTTCAGATATTAGTGGCAAGCTATGATTTCAGACTCACTAGTCTATTTTTGGTCTTGCTGATGTTTTCAGATTTCTTTTTCATTTGCCATTTACATCCTATGAAATAGCCTTATCACTAGGCGAAAAGTGTAAACTAAATTTCACCAAATTAATGCCAATAGAACAAGATTGTTAGAAGATTTTCCCCAGCAACTTGACCTTGTTATTCAGAAGGCACTGAAAAAAAAATCATGAAATTCCTTATTTACCATTGGAAAGTTGTTTGTCACTGTACTTTTTACTCACAATAGAACGATCTCTGGGAAAATTTAAAACCCTAGCAAACAGTTTTCACCTATTTAACATTAGATACTGGCAAATGAGATGGGTAGGCATTCAGTGTATTGGGTTTATATGTGATTTGACTGTTCATCCTTTATTTCCTACCCCTATTTAGAAATTTGAGGAGGAGCAAGATGGAGAGATGATGTGGAGTCCCTCTCCCAGGATTGTTATTTCTACTCCGCAACCTTCCACTGATGCCTGGGGGAAGGAGGTGGAGGAGGAGGAGGACGAAGAGGAAATGAAAGAGGAGGCGACAAATACGATGGAAGGAAATGAAGTATGATATATTCATGGTGTTGTTATTGATGCATGTATAGATTGTGAATTTGTATTTATACAGAGTGTATGATCTAGAAAGCAAGTGCGGTACACAGCGCCAAGCTTTAACAATAAATCTGCCCGCTTAGTTTCACCCAGACGCTATCACACACCCTCATGGTAACAGGGGTCAGCTGCGGTCAGCTGCCCAGTTCTGAGAACATAGATTTCCTGCACAATGCGCGATGCGAATTGGATTTAGAAAAAATTAAAATTGTATTTTATAAAATTTCCCTCTTCTCTTTGCCATGCCAGTCTGATTATTAACTCTCTACCTCGCATAGGCTTTCTACAACCACCATTTCAAATATACCTATAATTTCATTGAATTTTTATAAATAATAAATTGGAAAATTGCTGGGAGACATATTTTTGCTGTAAAAATGCCCAATTTTTGTAACTATATATCTTGTCTACATAATTCATGAAATTCACACAAAATAATATTAACATTAATTGATGTTTTAATTTTGCATTCACTTAATTTCATGTGTAATTCGACTCCCTACCTTTGACAGCTTCTATGAAGAAAACTATTAATACAATGAAAAAGCAAAAAAGACACAGTTGAAGCATTCATTGATTACTTTCATATAAAGCAAAAATAGTTTGTCTCATTTATTGTGTATATTATCTCAAAAACGGCAAAACAAAACCCGGTTAAATGGGCGTATCGGCAATCCCTTTAGGGTAGGCAACTCACGGCGAGTCAAAGATTATCGTGACCGGGTCAGTGCCAGGTCAACAGATGCCGGGCTCTAGTCATCGCTCAACTAAGAGACTTTCATTTTGCCATTTTGCACGCCGCGGGGAGAGATAGTGCATATTAGAGAGAGAGAGAGAGAGAGCCTAGAGAGAGAGAGAGAGAGAGAGAGAGAGAGAGAGAGAGA
>JARFNW010136880.1:0-10771 GCA_031763155.1 Dirona albolineata | reverse complement strand
GAGAGAGAGAGAGAGAGAGAGAGAGAGAGAGAGAGAGAGAGAGAGAGAGAGAGAGAGAGAGAGAGAGAGAGAAATAACTGTTGAGTGACAAATCATCATGAAAAACAAATTAAAATTATTTTTCTTTTCTTATAGAAACACTTTTATGACCATAGAATGAATGGTTGTATCGGAGAAAGAGGGAAGACATCAACATTTTGTAAGCAGGTGCTGATGGGGAGCCCGTTGGCGCAGTGGTTAAGGCACTAGAGACAGGTCATGGGTTCGAGTCTTGTTTTTATCGAGACCTTGATTCCACTTTGCGGCGCTGCACGGCGACTGAGCCCTGAGTTCTTCCGATCCATCCTCGGAATGGACCTTACAGTTAAAGACAAATTTACCCCTGTGCTGAATGATTCAAGGGATTGTTTTGTTTTTCTTTGAATATATAACATAGAGTTAACAGCGAGATGCCTAACAACTTGCATTATCATGATCACCTTGCATGACAATTGCCTCATTGGTAAAAGTTATACAGTTTCTATGGCTGTTGGGTGAAAACCCTAAGGCTACAATACCATGTTGTCTGGTCCAGTTATGAGTAATATTGAACAGTGTATTGCTTCTTGGACCAAACAAGGTTTATTGGCACAGTGGGTTGATCCCCTACTCGCCTTAAAAAATATTGATCAATATATTTTCCAGCTCGAGTGTACTAGTGGGGCATAGACTTGCACTTAACCTGGATACGTTTTACCAAGGTCTGCGCATCAATGCCTTCTGACTTGAACAATGTCCTCGGCCAGACCCAGAGTTGGTCCCTACACCGTTTGATCATAGTTCTAAAGCGATGAGGTAACGAACAAACCCCAAATGACAATGTGAGGTGGTCGCATCCAAAATCACTTGCGGCTGGTTAAAGATAGAACGTCTACCGAACGCTCAATGGCACTGCAGAATCCGAAATCTATGACGCACATGAAAGAAACGGATTATAACCCTAGACCAATCGTAACCGTTATAACGTCGTTGCTATTTTTGTATCATACTCATTCTGTTCGTCATATATTGACCTTTGCCCTTTGCAGTAATCACGCTCGAAACATAACAAATAAGATTAAAATATTATTACGGTCGAAATTACCACAACGGATCAAGTCATAATAATATGGTCAATTACCCTTATTTTATGGAAGAAACAAACTCAGCAACGTCATGATCTGTCTTAATCTTCCGTCTGTTGTTCGTTCAAGGGTGATCGGTGGGTATCTCGTGTCTGGCCGAAAGTCCAATATCATTTAGCGATAATTCTAATTGTCTCTATCCTGTGCATGCCGTCCTAATTATGTTTCTGTCATCCTCGTCCGGTATTTGTATGCTGTCTCCTCCCGTTAGCTGCTGCATCCAAAACGTCTGTATACACACACACACACACACATACACACATACACACACATAAACACATACACACACATACACACACATACACACACACATACACACACACAAACACACACACACAAACACACACACTCACACACACACAAACACACACACAAACACACACACACACACAAACACAAACACACACACAAACACAAACACACACACACAAACACACACACACAAACACACAAAAACACACACACAATGTACGCGAATGGACAACAACTACATGCAAACTGAAAATTTTCATATAAAAAAATGTCAGGGACAACCGGTGGAATAGAATACTGATTGTACGTCATCTCCGTGAATTAAATTGTTTCAATACTCCATGATATCTATATACTACAGACAACAGTCAGTTCACAACCAGAGCAGTAACATCAACAATTTTAGAAGATAATAATATATGATAAGATAAATCTCTATTGTTTATAAAAAATAATGGTTGATTTCTCAGCTGTTTTTCAAAACAACTCTGTGTCATGTCATTTCATTATCATAAATATATCGTGACTAAACCCGTCAAAAAATACAAATGTATAAATATTTTTAAAATTAATATATAATGCATGATTCACAGTCGTGAATTTCAAAAAATTACTTTTATTTTTTACAAAAAAACACGTTATTCTCTCCAAAGTATCATTTCATCTTCTTTTAAATTTTTTATTATTAAATGAATGATGTTGGTAAAAAATTAGTTGAACATTTTTAAAATTCTAATAACCTCTTTGCTGTAAAACAGACTGGACAAGCCCAAATAATATCAAAATAAAAATGATAAAAAATTAGCTTGAACAGAACACATTCATTCAAAAGTTGATTTGTAAATAAATGCAAATTACAGTCGTCAATGTATTCTTCAAATAATATTGGAGTATAAATAATAATTAATTAAATTTGTATACATTTCACAAAAAATGGAATTAAAGTAAAAACAATTGTCTTGTATAAAATAATTAATTTCTTTTATAATATTATTACAATGAAAACAACCACTGGTTTGAAAAGAATGAAAATGGCGTGGCTGGTTTGGAAAGAATGAAAATGGCGTGGGCACTCGCTGATGATAAATAGTGGAAAAGTAAGTAGGAAAGTAAGGCGCCGCCAAATAACGACACAAGTCGAGAACAGAATAATGGCTGCTGACAGACACCATTAATAGCAGTAGTTGGATATTCCATCCTTCATCTCCTGACTGTAACTCGACTGTAAGCAACGCTCAAATCGTGCCTATCAGGCTTCGTGTGGCAAGTTCTAGTTTCAAGGTCTAGTAATCGAGCAAAGAATTTGAAAAAAAAATAAAAAATATATATATATATATAATTTATCTTATTCTATTCTATTTTAACATTTTTTTTCACCAACACAAAGTAGCCCCTAAAACAGAGTCTGCGTCTCCAGAGGTCAAGTCCATTCCCACAGTCCGAAGTCTCTTTTATTCTGTATCTATTCATTTATTTATCTATTCTTTTTTCTGCCACTGCATTCCTTTCATCCCTCCATTTCCCACCGGATTCCAATAAAAACCTGTCTTGTTCCAATTAATACATAGTGGAGGGGGAGAACACCGGACACCTTGACCACTGGTGGGTTGGTTAGAATCATCAATCACCACTGCCTGACCAACCAAACCAAGTTGCTAGTAAGTGCCAAATCAGTTTGCCGGTGTGTCCTGTCCTTCCATTATAGACATATCTCTTTCTTTTCTTTTTAAAAATCATTTTTTCTATTATCACAGATGTCATTCCTCATTAGCTGTATCGTATCATTAAAAAGAATTTGTCAAATCTAAAATAAGGTGCAACAAGCAGGATAAAATTCATGTTTCAATAATAATAATACAAATACAAATAATAATAATACAAATACAAATAATAATAATACAAATAAAAATAATAATAACAATAATATATTAGATATGAATGTACAATGGATATACTATGTGTAGGTATATATTATCATAAAAACTTATACAAACTTTCACAATGCAATGTGTAAGAAGCGGTTTTCAGTATCGCATGCAGCCTCTCGCGTTACTAACATCATTTTATAAAACACACATCATATTGTTTTTCATGGGCAACAAACTTGATCTCTTAGAAACTTTACTCCAATTGCCTCACTCGACCCAGGTGTAGAAATAGGTTCCAGCTTACGGCTGGGGAAGTAATCAGCGATAGACTGGGTCCTATCCAGAAGGGTGACATGACATTAGCCTCTGTCCACTTCACAGGCTATATGGGCCTCAGGGCTTTTCAGGACGACTTTTTCTTCATCGCATTATTCCAAAAACAGAATGTTTCCACTGTTAAAATAAAACTACAATTTGTAATCCGAATGACGTGAAATATTCTTAACAGGCATAAATCTATCTTTAATCACATTTACTTATTCCACTCAATTTTCATGTTTTTTTTTCTTCTCAATTACCATTCCCAATCCAACCACTAGCAGTTTAATTGAGTCCAGTCGAAAGTCCAACATTACAGAAAAAAAGGGCCCAAGAAATTTCATGACAACAACAATAACAAAAATAAAAGATCCTAACGAGTATTATAATTATGTGGCATCATTTGACAATTGATATAAAGTATGGTTTAAAAAAGAAAAAGAAAAAAAAAGAAAAGATAAGGCAGGTATTTAAATACATGATCTTCAATCATTCTTATATATATATATATATATAATATTAAAAAAGTAGTTTCTCTCATACATATTAATATATCATTTGATATATACGTCTATAAATAGATGGTTTGCACGAATGGCATTGTCTATACTATAATACATGTCAATACATAAATCCAGGTATTATTAGTGCACACTAAGTACCATACAAAAGGAAAGTACTTTCGAACCACGTGGCCCACAGAGCCGGTGCTTATCCCGGTTTCTGGATAGGACGCTGGTCTATCGCAGATTACTTGCCCAGCTACAAGCAGGTACCCATTTTTACAGCTGGGTCGAGTGGGGCTATTGGAGTCAAGTTTATTGCCCCAGGAAAACAACGAAGTGACTGTGATAGGATTCGAATGCACCACCTTCACCATGAGAGTCTGCTGTCCTAACCACTGAGCCACCTCATACAGATCATGAAGTACATGGAAGGATTGGAAACATGGACAAATTCAATCAGTAATTAATTGATTGATGGTTTGTTTGATTATTCCATTCAGATCATTTCCTTGTCATTAACATTTTATCATGTTGAGCTTACCATATAATTACAATAATAAAACACTTAGATGGCACTTCAATTGTTTGAAAAAAACCCCAAAACCCACCAAAAAAACCCCACGAAAACAATAATACTTATCAATCGTCTAGTTTTACAAATAACAACAGGGATTTTAAACATCGGAAGATGAAGAACATGAACACAAAAAAGTAGGAAGAGAGAAGTCTAAGCTCTTTATCAAAATGACAATGAAGACAACGACAACCTTGTCATTGGATATTTAAACTTTCAATATATCCTTTCATATCATTCTTTATATTCAAGATCAGTAGACGTCTAGATAAAGAATCTATAATAAAAAATTATTTTTTAAAAAGAAGAAAAAAAAAGGATTGCATTTTCAACAAATATTATCATTAGTGGTATTGTTGATTTTTGTAGTCTATCCGTCTTCAAAAATTTGAAGAGCATAACATATTATATATTATAACAAAATACTTAAAAGGTGACAAAATAATCAAGGATCAGTTCTCAAATTAGCCTCAAATTCACGTTTTAAAAACGAGTACAACACAAAACATTCCTGACACTTGCCGGGTGAGCAGATTTACCTGCCCTTGTTGACTAGGTAGGGTACTTGCGTGATTCAAGGTAATTGTGCATTTCTGGATAAGAGTAAGAGTGAAAGTAAACACGAGATTCGTATAGAATTCACTCTTTTAAAAAATCAATCCTGACTTTTGATTCGGTGGCTACAATGAAGACAAAGGTCTTTGTTTGAAAAGCCTGTGTGGTTGATTTGATAACTGGGTATTTGACAAAAAATGTCTTCTGTACTGATGAAGGCCTGCATTATAATATTTCATCATTAATTCCATCTGGATACAAGTTCAATAAAACCAACCTCAACACCTATTATAATCATAAGTATAAGAATGACTTCACATAGCTAAATCAATCATTTGAAATTGAAATATAACATTATACTCAACATAGGGCTTCTTACCCTAAAAAGTATTTAAAATGTTTAAGACACAACTTTGTACTACTGATAAAAACCCAAGGAAAATGGACACAAAAATCTGCAATTATATTATAAGAATTTAAAAAAAACCATCAAATTATTTATATTAACCACTAAGTCGCAGTTTGAAGAGCGGTAGTTTTATGAACATTTTAAAAAAGGTTCAAAATAATATACTTGATATCGTACCTCAAATATATGTATATCATCCCCTAGGTGTCAATTTCAAAATTCATCAAAAATCATAGACAACACTTTTCGTGCACATTCAGTATATAATTTATATAAATATTATATTATAAAAAAAGAAAAGTCTGAATGGGATTTGCATAGCAGTAGTATTATGTAATTGTATTTGTTCTCCTGAAAGACGAGGGGGATCTCCTTACTTACAATAAGAATTGTGTGGACCAGAAAAATAAAAATAATTTTAAAAAAGGAAATAAATTTTTCACAGTAAAAAGATATTTTTCTATGAAACAATAATATTTGTACCAAAAAAATATAGATAGCACAGGTGTAAAAAGAAAATAAGAAACGTAAAAAAAACCAAAAACCTCCCAAAATCATTACCCTTCTCTTTTCAATTATAATAGAATGTTAAATTTTACAGGAAAATAAGTATCAACAATTCTATTCTAATTACATCGTTGTTATTATTCATTGGCAGTGATAAAATGATAAATTTAAAAAAAGTTTAATTACAATTTTGACGGAATTGAAGACAATCAATCTAATGCCAAGAAGAGGCATGAATGAAAATGAAAATGAAAAAAAAAGAAATCCAACCAAAGCAAGAATCCAATATTCCTGTCCTTTGCCTTCTTCGTCCCTCTACTATCCCTGCACCCACTCGCACAGACAGTCCACCCACTCCCACAGACAGTCCACACATCGTATTCCCCATGCTGAGAGTCTCATTGTTTATTCCCAGACTGAGAGGGGAAACCATTCTAAACTAATAATGCATAGAAGGAACCTTTCAACAAAACGGATGATACGATACATTCCAATCTGGATATTCAATATTACATCAACATCACCTCTAGTTATAATATTAACATTCTGCTTGAATCACTTTGCATAATCTCAAGGTACCAGTATCGTTATAATTTGACATAAATCATAATTTTTCACTCATGGAACATGTTATTAATTCATTGCCTTGCAGCTGACACCAAATAAATCCTAAGGACAAAGGGCCTTGCCGACATAACAAAGGCCATTTTATTCTATTTTGTCACCTCCATAAATACACGCTTGGTATAACACAGAGTCATTAGATTTTATTGCTGCTAAAACGAAGGAACAAAGTGTCCCCACATCCAAATATATCATTCCTATTATCATTCATCATCAAATTACATTCTCATACTGTAAACATTTTCATAAAAACATCTCAAAATTCAAAATCAATCCACTCCAGGCAGTGTCTAACCTAAAAGCATTTCTATTGCAATACTAACTGTTGATTAACTTCGTCATAATTCTTTATCAAACGACAGGGGGAAAAAATCTGTTAAAGAATGTAAAATCAAAAACAGATATTAAAAAAAAGGAAAATCCAAGACAATGCAAAGTGAAAAATTCGTACAGCGGAAAGAAAGAAAGAAAAAGCTGAAAATATAATCCCTCCTCCCTGAAAGAGAGTGAGAAATTAAAACAAAAAAAAACAAACCGACAAACAAACCCATTTCAGACAAACATAACTTCAAACCAATCTAGGTCTGTGAGAGAATCAACATTTTGGGACTACCTTATATTATCCATTCCAGTCTTCCTTCTGGTTGGCCTTGACCTTTCTCCATTTGATTGTACGGCAGACGCAGGGTTTTCCTTAGAATTGGAAACCTGAGGATTGTCCTTCCTGGGGAATGAATCTTTGGACGTGCTATTGGCCACTTTGATGTCGGCTCGAACCTGTGGTTTAATATCGTTGTTATTTACATTAACATTACTAGACTTTTTAACATTGGTATTGATAGAAGAATGAGAAGATATACTTGATTTGACGGAGGAAGGCGGAAACTGAGCATTCATGTAATTAGAGGAAGTCGTGGTGTTTGCGGTGTTGAAATGTTTGTTCTTGTTCTGACCAGAAATCTTCAAAACGGAAGAATTGGATGATGCCGATGCCGTCGGTTTTGAGTTGGAGGCTACGACAGTCTTTTGTCGAGGTGGAATTGGCGGTGGAGGAAGTTCCAAATCAGACATGGTGGAGGATTGTGGAATGGTGGATGAATTGCCGAAGTGGTTGACGCTGGTGGTGTTATTGTTAGGGTGAGATGAAAGGCTGACTGCGGTCGGATTAGAAGAACGATGCAAAGAGGTCGATGTCGTCGAGACAGATTCAACGTTTTGAGGACTAGAAAGGGTGATGTTAATATTGGCAGAGTAACTAGGGTTGACTGAATCAGATTTTTTTCGTACATCAGTTGACTTCTTCGATATCCTAGAGTCGCCAGTGCTGGTAGATGAAGCCCTTGGATGTGTAGCTGTGGAATCGGGGGCACTCTTTCTCAAGTCTACTTGATTGGATGCTGTTTTTAGGTTGGAGCTAGAGGATGATGGTCTCAACTGGGCTGATGAACGAGAAGATCTTCCAGGGTTGTCTTGGTCAGGCATTGCTTTGATACTTGCGCTTGAAGCCGAAGTTCTCAATTGCTTTCCTGGAATTTCAGAGTTGGTGGCAGAAGATGCTGAGGGGTTTGCGTTACTGTCATCAACACCAGTTGTGTCCGAATCCAACATGCTGGACAGACCTTCAACTGATTTTGTTCCCCGAACTCGTCGGAAAGATCTGCTACGTGCTGTCATCCTAATACCTTTGATGGTCATTTCTCCATGCGTGTGCAAACTGTTCTGTCGATGGAGCCCGATGTCACGTTCGCTGGATCTACGTCGCAAACTAAAGCTGTTCCTGAGACTAGACCTTCGTTCCGGAGTGGTGCTGCGACTTTGAACCCCATTGCTGTCCCGTTGGCCTCCAATACTTTCTCTACTCAGAGCTCTCTTGATGGCAGGGAAGAGACTGCCGAAGGATCGACTTTTTGACTTAGTACCAGATCCAAGCTTTTCCGCGTTGGTGCTCAGGTTCCCACTGCTGCTGCCGATACTCCGAGAGTTAATCTTAAGTTTGAAAAGCTGCTCTTTGCTTCCCAGGTTGAGAAAATTTGGATTGGATAAGGATTTTCTAAGGGTTTCTTGTTTGGCTCGGGCTGAAACCATCTTTCTGATCAGATGAGCACTCGGTGCAGTTGACGGCTGTTTGACAGGAAGTCCAGGGTCATCTTTGGTCCCTTGTGGGATATTCATGTAGCCGAATGATTTACTTCGGTCTCTGTTACATCCGTTGTTTTGGAATTTCTTGAGTCCCGTGAATGGGAGAGGAGGTTTGTCATCAGAGATAGCACTAACATTTATGGATGGATCACCACCACCTGAATCTTCCGTATTGCGTATTTCTTCATACGTACTTTCATACTCTTCACCACCCTTCACCCCACCATCCTCATCGCCATCGTGAAAGATGACATGTCTCATGTGATCGCTGAGGTCTTCACAGCTGGCCGACATGAGCCAATTGGTAACAGGCGAGTCTGTATGATCCAAAGTACTGTAACCCGACGTCTGCCGACTGGCAGCGGATTTGAATGACCCGATGCTGTGAGCGCTATCTCTGCTCAGACCGTCATCAGAACTCAGTTGACTGTTCCTGCTTCTCAGACTTACTCCCGAATCCTCGTGGCTAGCATTGCTCGGTGGGACTCCCTTTTTACGAAGTTGCGGAGAGTCTTGATGCCCAGACGGGGACCAATCACTCTCTACGGGTGCAGACCTCTGTCTGTGATGATGAACAGCAGGTGGAGGGGAGGATGGATTTTTCAGAGAGTTCTGTCGAGACAGAGCAGATGTAAAACTTTCCACAGAACTTTGCCTGTCTTGTAAACTACACTTTTCTTTACCTTGATTATTACTATTGTTACTATCATTTAAATTTATATAACCACCGGGGCTATTTGGTGTATTGACATAACCTGCAGTACTCAGCGAGGCTTTCGAGTCACGACTAACAGACTCCAGTTGTAAAGACTGACGATCTTTCTCCACATTCTCTCCCTGTTTAGACGCCGGCCAGTTCCGGTCAAGGGAGTTATGTCCCCCATATTTTTTCTGACTTGCCCGAGCCACAGCGTCCAAATACCTCTTGGCCTCCTGGTTTTCCTCCTCACTACTGCACTGACTGGGAGACAGATCCCACTTACGGAAATTCTTACTAGTTCTTTCAGGGGAACTAGGAGAGCGCACTCCGCTTTCTGAGACAGTCAAGAGGTACTCGGCTCGTCCGACTTTATTCGGATGACGTGTGACATTGGGTGATTTGGAAACTCTGACTTTAAGGTTGGGAGAGCTGAGGTTGTAAAATTCTGTGCGCGGGTGGTCTTGTTGGTTTTGATATGAGTGAACAGCCAGGGACTGGTTGGGGGGTGGGACAGCATTTGGGTTCACCTGGTGCACCACGCTGGAGGGATTCGAATGGCGGCGTGGTTGGACGGAGTTCTGGCTGAGAAGGGAGGAAGATGAGTTGCCTCGTTTATTCGGCAGTTCGGGCGTTCTAGGGCTGCTGGCAACCACACTTGCTCCCGACATACGTTGCTGAGCCGATGTCTGAGATGAAGTATCGTCCGATTGAGGGGACGAAGACCGAGCCACGTCAATTTTTCTTGGAAGGCTGTGATCTCTCCGACGGCTCCTCTTGGCGACTCGACCAGGCAGAGGAGGGCGGCCGTCTGTAGGGGAGGTTTTCACGTCTGATAAAGACGGACGCTTGGAAGACTTGGCGTCTGACGGAAACGTGTTGCTACTTCCCTGGCCCCCCGTCCGTTCCAAGGTGACGCTGAGGCTTGATGTCTGAGTGTTGGATGCGGCAGAAGGGGGTTGAGTACTGGAGAGATGAAAGCAGCAATAGTTTTAATGATTTCATATCAATGAAGAGAGAGCATCATAGATCATTGTGTTTATCTTGCTTAACTGAACAGACCCCCTCCACCACAAACAAAATAAACAATAACACAGCAAATCTTTTCAATTCACAACCCTGTCTTTGGTACAGTTATCTAAATAGCCTGACCACCCCC
>JARFNW010136869.1:0-20261 GCA_031763155.1 Dirona albolineata | reverse complement strand
CGGGGTTCGATCAAGTTGGTAAGAAACATAGCTTCCGGGAGCAAACAATATCAAAAATTGCCATTGATTTTGTGGTTGATTGAAAACGGACAAAAATCAATTTGTGGGAAATCTTGCACTGACTTGCACCCCCGGAGTAATGGAAATTTAACATTGGGTTTCCGGACACGAACTCACGGCAATGGATCCATTCACACATGATGAACATTAATCGGGAAATCCCGATTGCAGCTTTTTTGGCGCGGCATTTCTACAGTATTATATCATATAGAACGAAAGAACTTTGAAATATTCAAACCTACCGTGAGGGAAAGGGCGAGAGTGCCGTGACCTACTTTCATTTTGCGCATGCGCCCCCCCCCCCCTTTTTACACCTAAAAAGAACTAGGATATATCACATACATAATGAATAAAACAAAACAGATTTTTTCTGCATTCCATTGACATCATCGAGACGAAAGAGTAAAAAATATGAATATTGCATCAACCACCACACTCACCTAACCTTGAACGTGTGACTTTTTGTTATATTATTATTATGAGAAACACAAAACTAATCTGGCTGGGAGATATTTCTCACGCAATCACGATCTGTCAAAAGTTGTGAATTCAGATCCTTGTAGTACCCCAAGAGGAGTTAACCACAACACAATTCGAAAATGGATTACAAGACTGGAAAGATGCGTGCAGAGAACTTTGAACGACTTTGAAAATTTGAACCAGCTAGCATGAGTAGTTATGAGAGTTATGGGCCCTTTACAAAATGTTTGGAATGCCCTTTGTAATTGATGAATAAATAGCGTCCTGCTGAAGCCAATGGTGTGGTAAACGACACAGCATGACTGTGCTAGTAGCTTCCTGGGGCCTATATAATGCTACTGTAAGGCACGATGGTGGTGCCCATGAATAAGATCACATAGTATAAATAAATGCCATTTACTATTAAGACAAGACACAACAAACTGGCTAACCATGAGGGAATGTGTCATAACCTACTTTCATCTTTCGCACCCTCCCCCTTCCACACACACTCATACACACACACATATATACACACACACACACAGACACACACACACGCACACATACACTCACTCACACACACACATGCACGCACACTCACACACACACACAGACACACACACACACATACACACACACACAGACACACACACACACGCCCGCACACTGCGTCCGCAAAAAGAATTATGAGATATCACATACTCATACGTAATGAACCACCACAGACTGTTTCTGTGTTCCATTGATATCATCTGTCCAATTTTCTCTTTCCTGATGATTGATCTCTTTAGTTCGCCTGTCCGTGGTTCTGTTCTGTTCTGTTCTGACAAATTAATGTACTGTTAACTACGTCATCCACAGTATGATCCAGACACAGTCAGTGAAATAGGTAATACTTATCTCGCAAATCGTGACGAAGTGTCGTAAATTATATATATATTTTTTTAAAGTACTTATTATTGATTTTTCCTTTCCAAAGAACGTTCCCCAACTCACCCCAGACAAAATGAATAGAGAGCTGGCACTCATAGGAGGCAGCGAGTCGACCTGCTGATATCGGCAAGGCGATGTTGCCGCGGCAGGCTTAGGTTTGACTCCGCTTTTGGCAATCTTTTTCTTCTTCTATTTTTTGTTTATTGTCTCTGACTGGCACTGCAATATTTTCCTACTATTGTTCTCACCACTTGTATGAGTATTTTACCAAATTTTGGGGAGTGAATTAAATGCTAGGGAGGGAAGGGTAGAATTTAGATTTGGTCAAAACAGCGGCAACCAAGTGTCTCGTCCTTGCGACTAACTATAATATGATTGTCGTGACGATGCGTCATTGTTTCATCACCATCTCAGGCATTCTTTCATGGATTATCTTCTGCCACCCCCCACCTCTTCCTATCCCGATATCGTATTTTCTTTTAACTTGACCATCTTTTCTCGTTCATCTTTCTGACTTCGCACAGAGCACACGGCTCGGAGACTGCCTATTTTCGCTTACCTTTTGTGTTGTTAGCTGACGAAAGGGAGACCCGAAACGTTGTTGGTTTTGTTTTGTTTTGTTTTGCTTGGTTTCTGTTTGTTTGTGGGTTGTTTTGGATTTTTTTTGGGGGGGGGGGGGGTGTTATTTTTTAAATTATTTTTTTCCCTCTTTCTGTTTTCAACACTTTTGTGAATTATTTTTTTTCCACTTTTCAGACACGTGACTAGATAGGTTGGTAATTAAGAATGACGGTTATGTATAGACCTTTGTGATATCATAAGAATTATCTTACTTTAAAAAAATAAAATATATTGACACACAGATGTTAGGCTTATGTTTTGTGCTCAGTAGTGAGCCATTTTTGTGTGTATTAGCAGCTGCAGATCAACTAATTAGAAGTTAATGGGTATTTAATTTGTATCACATTAAATTTCTAAAGAATATTGATCACAGCAAGCACAACTCTATAGTTTAAGTAACTAATACTAATAATGACGTAATTGAGATTGTAAGATAATTAATTTTACTTGTTCTGCAGGGCTTTCATGATGTGTGCATCACCTTCCTCTTGTGTATGGATGAGGATCTAGCCGCTGCCATGGTAGAGAAATTGGCCCTTGGATACATGAGGTAAGTGTGGCTGGCAATTTACTCATTTCAATTGTACAAGTTTACATTTTTTATACTTATATTATATACATGTGGGGCATCTTTGTCATGATATTAGCACTCACTTTGGGATGCGGAGGTCCAAGGATCAAATCCTGGGTTGTATTTGGGTATGTGAATATATCAACACTCTCTATTTCTACCTCAGCAACTTTCAAGACATCTTCTTTCTTGCTGTTCGTTCTCATGCATTTCCAGACATTTAGCTTTTAAAGGTCCTGTCCTGCTTGCGTGTGGTTTTGGTTTGCATATATGGTCAAAAGTTGATGACAACAGGGGAATGTCATCATCAAATTCCATATCCTCCAGTACTGTGTGCTGGTTCCACCTAATGTCTGTTCTCCTCTTTTCTGTTGTCCTTACTTTCCATCAATCCAATCAACGATCTGGTCGAACAGGAATTCCGACATGCAGCAGCCTTGTTTTGCTGTGGATACTCCTCTTCATTCTTAACAGCGCATTCGAAACCTTCATGCAGAGCTCTGACGATGGATATTAACTTTTTTTAAAATGTCATATTTCTATTTGTCACATAAGTCTGTTGAGAGTGAGATATTACTATGACGGGGTGTTTTTGAATGTATTTTGTTTTGCATAATTTCAGGGAATACTTGGATGAAACCATGGAGAGGACGTCTCTCTTACTCGACTATGTCTACCCTATCGTCAATAAATGCAACCCTGAGCTATGCCGGCACATGCAAAAGTACAACATATTTATTTATTTATTTTTTGCCTTTCCTTTGTGCTCGTCACTTTTTGAACATATAAATAGAATTTTTCAAATATTATTGTGGGTGTGGTAAAAGGCCCACATCTGAGTTTGATGGCTGTCAAGGCAATAAATAGGTGTTATAGGCAAAGATTCAAATCTCACCTTCAACAGTAATTGTCCTCATCTTATTATTTCTATGTGATACGATATAATCCTGATTTGATGGAATTGATTTGTTGTGTTATCAGAAATTTTTTGTCATCAAGGACTGAAGAAATATTTTTTTATACGAAATTCACTTTATTAATCCCAGGGGGGATTACTATTTAGGGTCTTTTTAAGTGTCTTTTTATGTCCTATTCCGAGCGCAGACCAGAATAACCCAGGCGTTAGCTACAGTGCAGGGCGGCAAATAAATATCCTTGTAGCAAGTGTGGTACTTTTTTTTTTTTTTTGTTGAAGATGGATATATATAATATATCATTCAGCCTCATTTTTTTTTTCCTTATCTCCTTCCAGCCAAGATCTGGGCACCATTTTCTCCCTGTCCTGGGTGATCACCTGGTTCAGTCATGTCCTTGGTGACATACGACGCATCCTCCGTGTTTTTGACTTCTTCTTGGCGTCTCATCGAATGATGCCTGTCTATCTCTCAGCTGCTGTAAGTGTTGCTGTAATTTGTTTCTTTAGCATTGTCCATTAAACAAGTTAATCAGATCAGCACCGTTCCAGACATTTTCTTTTTTTCCCCTTTTTTAATTACTTCACTGTAAGGATAAAAAAAAAACCTAGAGTTATAGGCTGGTTGGGAATAAATTGTGTGAGTACGGCAAAATGAATGCATTAGTTGAATAATTTAGTACTGTTTTGTTGGGGGTTTTTTTTTTCTCCTTCATAGAACTGGAAAGGGGGGGGGGGTGATATGTTTTCATGCTGTGGTCTACATAGAAATATGAGAAACTGTTTAAGCAAGGTCAAGACGTCTTGTTGGATGCTTAACGATAAATGGAAATTATGACAAATCATAAGATAAGATAAGATAATACTTTATTTCATCCCCATGGGGAAATTCTTTGTACAGACGTAAATAATACAATGTGTCATTAAAGTAAGCATAAACGATTCAAAATTATAAAATTACAACATACGAGCACATGTAAAGGGGTGAACATGTATATAACATAATGATATGTGTAGAAGGTGGTGATAATAAATAGTAGAAGAGGAAAATATGGTAAATAAAGCAATAACATCACAGACATATCAAGTCACAGAGCCTTTCCTCTGATATAAATATCAGCGTGTATATTTGGGTATTTGGGTACGCCAAGCTGAAATTATATCAAAGCTGCTTGCTAAATATCCTCCTATATAACTTAGAATGTTGGAGAATGACGAGATACTGACATCAACAAGCTGGCAACCTTCTACACAAAAAGAATTTTAAGAATATTTTGGCCAGACACCACCAACGAAGAATTACTTAGTCACATGCCAACATGGAAACCTAGAAATATCTGGCGGAGAACTGTGGAGGGAGATTGGTAAATCTGAAATGAGACGTGGGTTGCCATCAAGAAACTGGTCCAGAATAGACAGGATGAGTGCAGGACCTTCATTGTTATCCTACCGTAGAAACGATTGATTAAGAATCAGTAAAAATGAAGAGGAGAATCTTTGGCTGCTTCATCCTTTCTTCTTGTAAAATATATTTATTTTCATACCGATTGTCAAATTCCTGTTTATATATATTTTTTCATTCATGATTCCCGGAAGAGGTTTGGAAAGCTTGTTTACAGTAATTTATTGGATTTGGCCTCATCGTATTTCTCTTTACAGTTTGTGTTGTACCGTGAACAAGACATTTACGAGGCCGGGGATGAGATGGGCTACATCCACAAATGTCTTTCCACCATACCCAACGATTTACCATTGGAGACCTTGCTGGAATCGGCAGGGCTCCTCTTCCTACAGTATCCACCCGTGGAAATCAGCGCAGACTCAATGCTTGTCCGCATGAACCAGTAAGTGGAATTCTAGATGGTCATGTTATGAACGCATGAATTATTGCTGCATGAAAAAATAGTAATGAGGGCTACGAGGAGAAGATGGTGATCCAAATAAAAGGAAAGAATGCCCAAGATAATGATACAGTTTCAAGTGTAAAGTGAATCCCAGGTACAAGGAACATTTTGTTGCTTCCCCTTCTCCAACTAGCCAGTAAAGATAAAACATTAAAAGTTATGTTTGATTGTTGAAGGACAAGCAACCGGAAACATTCCTTGTACACTCAAACTTGTACCGTTATTTGCTGCACGCTTCAAATTTAAGAATATTTTATAAAGAAAAACATCTATAATAAAAGCAAAGGAGTGACGGAGAATAATGCAGTTAAGAGTGATGGATATTTTATTAGAAGGTAATCAGTTCTGAATTGCGTCATTAGGCATCTACAGTCTTAGATAAATTTGGGGACAAAATATGAAAATGTCTGATGACGATTTAGGTAGTAAACATTTAAAGAATAAGATTTATTTTTCCAACGCAAGTTTACCTTGCTATTTGAAAAGTTCTGAAAAATTGAGGAAATTGCGCGTTCAACGTTAAATCGGTAAATTTCTGTTTCAGTGGTATTTGGTCAACTTGTTTCCAAACTTAGAACAGACTTTGGTTTTTTTAAACTAACTGATTTCCAGTTTGGATTAAGAACAAGTATTTGAGTTTGATTGTTATGCAGCCAAAATTGCTGGTTTTCTTCTTTTTACAATCCTTTTCAAACACTTTTAACTCAGACAGACCATCAGATTGTTTGAAGAAATGAGTGAGTCATCACAATCTTTTTAATTTTGTTTTTGGTGATTCATTCAGATACAGTGGGTTCTGGAGGGAACAAGGATAAAATCATCTTTGTACAAAAGTTGGCAACAAGCAATAACACAGAAGAAATATAAAGTTACGTTGCTGCGAGAACGTAACGCTTGAGGGATCTGAAAAGTGATAAATGGAGCCCACTGTAAAATTTGTACCTACATTTTGTTACGTCTAACTTTTGGTATCAATTTCCTTTTCGTGTTGAATTCACACAACCATTTCTAAAAAGATTAGATTGCATTTCATGCAACTGTTTGACAGTAACGTTGAGGCCCTAACAAGATGGACGATGCAAATTTCGGTTCAGTTTAGTTGTTAGTGGTTGAAGTTTCGGGACATTTTGTCTGCCTGTTACTTTTTCTGTAGCGATAGAACAGACTTTATCGATCCGTGGAGGTCTGGTCTAGCAAATCCATCTCATATTCGTATTGACTAACATTAACATAGCTTCGTTCATGCCTAATATCACTTTTTACAAAACAGTGCCATAATGAAAAACGAATCTCTACATCTTAGTCTCAGCTATTTCGTTATAGAAACAAAAGTAACGTATAATTTCTTATCAAAGAGGTTGAAATATAATTGGTTTTTTGTTTTGTTTTAAAAGGAATTAATCTTGTTTGACTTGTTTGTATGTGAGAGTGTAGAGGGTGGGGTATAAAAGAAGGAATTTAAGTCAACCACTGCAGAATCTTACCATATTTTCTTCCATTTGTCGGTCTTGTGGGTCCCTCTTTATCCAAGGATAATGTTTTCCACACTTCTAACCGCGCTGTGACCAAGCTTGTAACTTGGGTATCCACCGCTCAGTGGACGCTTGACATGTAGCCATTGTATTTCACCCAAACATTATCATGGCACGGCTACAGCGCAGCTTTTGGCTGGACGTGTGGACCCTGGGTTATGATTTGAAAGTCATCTGATTTCAATTGTCTGAGATCAGTCATGTCCAAATCAAAGTTGTTACAGCATTTGTAAATTACTTTTTTTTTTTTACTTTAACAACCACGACTGTTTGAATTGAAAACTTGCCCCTCTTTCCTCAATTTAAAAAAATCTCCCCTAGGGTCATATACACAGACGCTATATAGACTTAGCACATTTTGGCACTGTGACATGTAAAAGTGATTCTCAAGCGCACAAATGTCATACTAATACCTTGGTTCATTTCTTGATGACTTGTTGGAACCTTTTGGTGGTGAGGCCATGCACTGGGTTGCCACTATTGCCAATAAGAGGTGACAGATGTTGGTCTGAGTTTGTCATACTCTGTGATTGAAGATGTGGACAATTTTTGTCTGTTATATAGATACGTTGACATTATTTTTGACAGAAAATGGTGTCTATCCCGTTTGTCAATGACTGCAACTTATCACTTGCGTTTGATAATGAGAAAAGTATAATTGAGGAAAATATATTTTAGAATTTTCGTTTCATAACTTCCATCTTTAAAACAAACTTTGATGTAATGAAGTGGAGGATAAAAGAAATTAAATTGAATTTTGTATTTATCTTTTGTTTTCTGCATTTAAATGGGTTTTTTTTTGTATTGGGATGATAACAATTTAAACGTAAAAGGTCAAGGATAGTAACAGATTCTGGATTCAGTCTTAGTTTTAAGTAAACGTTAAAATTGTTTAATATATGTGTATATATATATACAGCTTATTACATGTTAAATGTTGAATCTACTACAGTCTGTTCATAACCAAAGTGTTTTTATCGGCAGCCATCAGGTGGACTGAATCGAGTTCCTATGACAAATGTTTTACCAAATACATGATGCTATTACTTGCGTCAATGTCGTTGGTTGAGGCTAAAATTAAATCTGCATTATTTCATAATACAAGTTCGGGAGGGGTTTTTTTTTTTTTGGATGAGAGACAATTGAATTGTAGGTTATTTTGTTTTGCTTTTTTTTTATGTTCATATAGCGGCACTCATGGATGTTGTAGATTAATTTAAATAAAGAATGCTATATGATTTACTCTTTTTTTGTGTGTGTGTTCCTGTAGGCAAACATATGACCATTTTGAACGCATCAGCAATCGGAATGCAGCCAGGAACCGTCGGACAAAGAGCAAGGACGTTAGAGGACGGTATTTTGTTCGAGCCACCATGTGGACCGTTACAGCTGTGATTGGTGTGGCTGCCGTCGTGATATACCATACCTACAACGGTTCAAATTGGGGAACGGTGGACTGGAGCTCGTTGTGATAGCATAATTCAGTATTAAAACCCAAAAAAGACTTGTCATACATATATAAAAAAACAAAAAAACAACCCACACACGCACATTCTGTATTTTATTTTTGTCTCATAGTGTTTTTCATAAGTCATTAGGTTTAAAAGAAATTGCAAGAATGAAAGTAAAAATCAGAGTTACCAGATATTTTAAGTGAAAAAAAGAAAAGACAAATAAATGGAGCATTTTTTTAAACACATACTGCATCATTTTTGTGTGGTCGAAAAATGATAGGAAAGTAATGCAGTGCCAAAAGAAATGTACAAAAATAGGAAGATGTTTGTTGGTGATGGGAATGGATTTAAAATGTGTAATATATTATTATACTGTATCCGTGCTACTTGTTGCACCTGCTCTGATAAACAGGCCCCACTACTTTTTCTTCTTCAGGGATGTCAGTTTTCCGATTTTTTTAGGATTTCCGATTTTTGGGCCGTCGACGAAATTCTGATTATTTTTTTTTATTACCATAAAACATTGATCTATATTGAATAATTTTGGCCCATGTAACGCAACAGTTATGAACGCGGTGAATTTAGGTTCAGTAACGCGCAATTTTCCTACTTTTTTCTGAAAGCTCACTGACATCCTTGCTTCTTACTTGTGCTCAGATGAAACAAACAGTGATATGATGAGGCATTTGTGGTTTATTTGATAAATGAATATGGAAGAAAACCAATTCAAGTTTTGAATAAATAAAACTTTAAATTAATCACATCCAGAAAGCCACACCATAGCTGTGTCTACTGCTTACCATGTTAGAAAATTTCAAATTGGCAGCACATGTTATATAATGTCCGTCATTAATGATAATGATGATAATAATGATAATAATAACATAATAATAATAATAATAATGATGTCATGACAATAATAATGATGATATTAATGATAATGATGATATTAATGATAATAATGATGATGATAATAATAATGATATAATAATAATAATGTCATGATAATAATAATAATAATAAAAATTAAAACAATAAGGACCTTTTTATAGACCTTTACCCACAATTGAGGGAAGACTTCCTGGTCTAAACATTTCTAGCTTTATCAATTGAAGACAATTGAAGAGGTCAAACAAAATGCCACAAAAAAATATTTGATTTTAAACTACAGTGGGGAAGATTTATCACGCCTAGGAAATTGTATGAAATGATTTACTCTATATGATTTTATGGCAGAAAGTCTGCATTGAAAACACAAATGTGTAAATAATTATAAAAATGGGATGTCATTTGTTGTGTGTTATAATTATATTTTAAAATCTCACTGTTTCATTCATTGCTGCATCCAAAAATCTTTGAGGTTGTGAGTTTCAATTATGGGATATTCGTTATGTTTATGATGTAAATGGTTTTGATATAACATTGCCTACGTTGTACAGTGCGTTCTGTTTGAATTGATGCCCCTTAAGGACACGAAAAGAACTCTGATGATGACTTGGTCATAGTGAAAGAGAAATAAGAGGGGAAATGTATGCGGAAAGAGAGGGTGTGTGTGTCGTGTGTATCTTGTAAACTTTGCTGAATGAGACTTTGGAAATTTAAACAGACGTTATGAAACATTCAGTTTATAAATTTAGAGTAACTTGTGATTAACCACGAAGCAGTAGACCCTTTGTTGTTGTTGTTATTGTTTGTAAATCCCTTTTGCTGTGAACATAAAGCCATATTATTTTTCTTTCATTAAAATATTTTATTTGATTAAAATGGTTTGGTGCAAAATGAATTTCTCGCCACGAATGGAATGATTTCTATATATTTATATGTATTACAGTGGACTGCTTTTAAATCTGAACTGTGAAAAGTTGATTTTATGTACAAGTTGGAACTTGCCACCCCTATCCTCTACTTTTCATTTTCACAATCAAGATGAACTTCTGACATGTTTGGTTTTTGCTTTTTGTTTGTTGTTTTTAGGTTCCAAAGGAAGTAACGACTTAACAGTGCTCTACTGTATGTGATCTAGTTTCTCTATTCAGATATTATGCACATTCTGGACATTATAGTTTGTTACATTTATCTGTATCATTTGAAAACGTAAGTGAGAGCCCTTCATTGCTACGCCAAATCATTGTAATAAGTAACAACAAATTTATATCAGCTGGAAAGTATGATTGATATTGAGGATGTCAACTGTTGAAAAATTGAATTCAAAGGTTTAGGTTGGAGGTTTTTTTTTCAATTGTTTTGTATCAACGGTAGCCAGCAAAGCCTTACAAATGCTGACTTTGAAATCCCTGGTTTTAGGCCGCATGCTTTCATGTTTGACGACGATCACATCATAGGCAACATTTTCTTTATGACCTAAAGTTGTGGTTAACTCCACAAGCTCTGAGGTAGGGAAACTAGGTCACGTATTTGGTAATAATCAAATGCATTTTTTGTTTGTTTTTTATTGTTTTGTTTTTTCTTATTATTTATATGAAATAATACTCTAGTCATTTGGAAACAGAAAGTTATAAAATATGTGATATGAGAATTTTGTCATGATTCATCTGTTACTTGAAATGTTACAAGTTAATATATATACACTGAAACTCTTTTATACTACATACTGCGGAAACCAGTTGAAGACTGATTTGTTACCACACATCTTAAGACCCAACTACCTTTCCGTGAGTTGCGATTCTTTTCTTGAGTCGTGAGTGTCTTATTTTTTAGCTCTACTATAATGCCTATCACTATTATTGGACTTGCAAACGAAAGGTGGTTTTACACGGCCATCGAAAAGGGCTAAATTATTTTTTAAAAACAACATTGGAATGTTTCAAATGATTTATGTGCTGTACCAGTCATAAAACGTGGTATCACAGTATGTAGGCTAATCTTGACCGATATTAATAATTCTGTAAATACCTTTTATCATATAATTAGATGAATATCCTGTGTTAGTTATTTACTTGAAAACGTCTGGTCTGAAATGTTTTGGACTGCTCAATTTGATCCTCTTTAGGATTAACGTTATTCATCATCATTTTTATTAGGCAAGTAAAATATACAAGTAATGGGACCATAAGAAATGTCTCGGATTAAATGTTTTCAAGTATAGTTGCTAGCAAGTTCATTGTTGTGTAAGACCGCCTTTAGATAGGGCTTCCTTTTTCATTCTTCATTCTTCACGAAGGAAGTGAGAATGGCAATATAGAAAAAGAGAGGGACCTTTAGATGAATAAGTGATATCCCTCCTGACAACAAAAATGAACATGCTCATTTCTAGTGTGGAATGAAGAGAGATGGGGGGCGTGGCTCCTTACATTTTAAACACATTTTTTGTCACAAAGTCAAACTCTTGAGTTCAGAATCGAATTTCTCATTAAATTCTAGTGTTGTTTGATACTCAATACTTTATGATTATTAAGTTTTTAAGTTTAAATAAATTATTTGAAATCCCGGTATGACATGTGCAATTGCAGAGACACTCCTACACATCATGTGTTAGAACATGTGTATGTGTGTTGTGAAAACCGCTACAATCAAGAAAATGAAGAATGAAAATGAAAAGTGAATCATGTATGTAAACGATCAAGAAAATGAATAAAGAATGAAAAAGGAAAAGTGAAAAAGGAAGCCCTATCTAAAGGCAGCCTAATGTGTCTCTGTGTGCTTAGCTGTTTTGTTTGATGTGGGTTTGGGGTGATTAAAAAAAAATTTACAACAGGCAGGTCCTATGTTTTAATTATGTGAAATGTGTCTATGCTATGAATTATGCGTTTTAAACAATCCCTTTGACAGATGATGGTTTGAAGAAAAATAATGTGTACAAAAGCACCAAGCTACATGCTCAAACTGACTTCATCACAACCTTTCTCCACACCCGGTCAAATTCGAGTCTAGTGCAATAATAATAATCACTTTTCTATGCATACATACAGTTATTTGAATTGGGAGGAAAATTATTGGCAACCAAATCGTGTCATGACTTACATTGTTACGGTGAGGGAGTGATGTGAGACCGTTTCTTCTGTTTTTAATGTTAGCATGATAATAATAAACAAGAATGTATAAACTATATCTAGCGCTTGATTATGTCTCATTTCTTTGTTTTTACTATCTTTTTTTTTCCAATCACAAATAGGAGTCTGAGGTCAATGGGGGAAAAAAATGATTGGCTCTTATGAAAGTGTTAGTGTTATAAATCGAAAGTTTAGAAATTCCTCAAAGTGGAAATGGGCTGTTTATGTTACTGTTTTATTTAAAAGAGAAGAATATAAAGGTTATCTATGAAAAATTGATGGTATTCTTTTTCCGCTTAAAATGATTTTATGACCAAAAAAAACCTTTTAAAAATAGTTGCATCAGTTTGCCCTGGTGTAATAATAGATGAAATCACAGAGGTGGCATTTACATTCTGGTAGCAGGGGGGTTAACTCTTAATTTGATCAATGGTGATTGATATTTGGACAAATTTGACACATAGAGGAAGAGAGATTTTATATATGCTTTGATTCATTTTAACTCATTGTGTTCAAATTGCTTTTGTTGACTTATTTATTAATAATATTGTAACTGATTTATAATTATTGTAACTTGACAGTGCTAGAGGAATGAGTCTGTGCTTTTTCAGAAGTTATGCTTCAATTCATTCATAGCAACATTAAAATGCATTTCCTTCCCCCCTCTTTTTTTCCACTTGACCAGTCACGAACATTTGTTTTTTTTAATTGACCATATCGTTGAATCCATAGACCATTTAAGACTAGACAAGTGTTTGTTATTGGTGTATTTAATTGTTGAATCCACAGACCGTTTAAGACTATACAGTGTTTCTAGTTTGCGCATTTAATAGATGGTGTAGTTTGGTGGTCGGGTTATATGGTGCCCCTATGGTCCAACGGACTAAGGGACATAGATAGATAGCTAGATTTAATAGATGTGAAGAGAGTTGATGGTAATGGTACTGTGTTCACCTCACTGACTCATCACTCCAAAAAAGAGGAAGCGGAGCATTGGTTTGGTTGAATGGGTCGGTAGTGGTAGTCTTGCTGTTGCAGACTTGAGGAACGGAGCCCTGACACTACACATGTAGACACAATGGACAGACTTGGACCGTCTTGTCTTGTATGGTCCATGGTGAATCTCATGTGGCAATGAGACCTTCAATAGAGCGATGAGGACATTACAGAGTTAGAAAGGGACAAGTCAATTTTTTTTAAATATGCTTCTTGCCCTCGATAACCTCTGTAAAATGGTAGTACCTACATTCACCTAACAATCCACCGCATATTTTGTGACGGACCTACCAACCCCTCAGACAACAAATTCTGGACAAAACCAAACACAATTCGTGAATTTGAAAAAAAATTAATAGAAAATAATAGAAAGAGCATCTTTTTTTATAAGAAGATTGTCAAATCAGGAGAGTCCCGAAAAAAATCCAGACGGTTGGCAGGTTGGATATATGAGTATGGATCCAGTGCATAGAGTCTCTATCTGTTTTGTTTCCGGGAACCATCTTGCTCTAGATTGTAGTGCAATTTAGTGCACTCTTCCTGCCAAGTGTTTTTTTTTTTGTCTGGTCTTTTGTCGGCAATTTAAAAAACCCAACTATGGCAGTGATTGTGAATTTGTTATATGGTGAGTTAAGATTTCTATGTCATCTGCATTGGCTCAGTGATTTGATTGTTATGTAGGTTCCTGTGACATGGTGAATGGGAGTAGTAGTCTTTTGTCCATAACTCACCTTCAAAGATGTTAGCAGGGGCATTCTCATCTGCAGTTACTTCCCTGCTGCTTTGGATGGAATACTAATTCAAGGGTGTAAATCTTTCAGATTTTGACAGATTTTAGACTTTTTGCTTTTTCATATATTAGTAGTGGCGAGCTATGATTTCAGTCTCACTATAGTCTATCTTTGGTCTTGCTGATCTTTTCAGATTTTTTTTCTTTTGCAATTTACACCCCCTGCTAATTGAATCCTGGACGGAAGGGTTTTAGTTTTTATGTTTTTCGAAGGCTCTATATCCCAGGAAGTCACTGTCTTTTTCGATATGACCGTAAA
Source organism: Dirona albolineata (assembly GCA_031763155.1). NCBI lineage: Eukaryota > Metazoa > Mollusca > Gastropoda > Nudibranchia > Dironidae > Dirona > Dirona albolineata. Next base: position 5,756 of record JARFNW010136869.1, on the reverse strand, counting down.
CTGTTGAATTATTTTTATTTATTGTTAAATTGCACATTATTATTACATGAAAAATTCATGAATCTATGTGATCTGCCTGTGGTGAAGATTGGTGGTATGTTTGTGACAAGGTATGCGGACCCCAGTGAGTTCCATGCTATAATATATGTAGTGATAATTATTTATTTCATAACAGCTGTCTTGGTAATGAGTCTTAAATTATTGAACTGCATTAGCTGTGAAATGGTACCGTACCTAGAAATTTGGGGATTATGTTCTATTAAACTTTCAAAAGTATATGATAACTTCTTGTGTTCCTGACAATTTTTGTGACAATTTATTGTAAATGTGCTCTTGCTTGTCCAGTCTGTTGTCCGGCCGCACAGATCACACTGTTGTGAAACTCCTTGAGCTACTGTGCTTTTGTGTTTTTTTATTTTCTGTCTTTGTTGGTTGACAAAGGGGAAACCCGAAATGTTCTTTGTTTTGTTACTTGCTTTACATCTGAAGCTATACCATTTTCCCTTCTTTTTTTTGGGAGAGCAAGCATGGTTGAGGAGTAAAGGTGTTTGACTCTTAATTGAAAAGTAGTATGTTCTATTCCCTGCTGACTCAGGTGTGTATATGACCTCAAGTGTTACAAGTGCCTTGTGTATCATACTTTGAAAATCTTGATTCCTAAATATAGTCTAAGGGCAATTGTCCACGGCATCTGCTCCGCTCTCAACGCTTCAGGCCGTGAAAACTTTGTACAGAAGCGTGAGGATAGCTTTTGAATTGTCCTCAGGAACCGCTTTGGCCCGCTCTGTGATTGTGTGGTTTGACACATGAAGCAATAATGGCGCTTACACAAAGACACAAAACAACGAACACACAAGAACAAACACACACATCTGACTCACCCTCACACCCTGTGGACAAGGCCTCTAACTAATAAATAAAAATGTTGTCCAGGCCAATTGCTAGCTACCAATGTTGGATGGAGCCTTAATATTATGTTCAATCTTCAACGGCCCATGCAGGGATTTGGACCACGTCTATGGATTTCAAATTTAAGTTATGCAAATTGTTAGCCCCAACCAAAGTCTTTCCCACAAGTTTCAATAAATATGTTTGTTATCTATTCCCTTTAGAACTGTAATGAAATAGTTCCGGTACCAGCTCTTGGTCTGGCCGAGGACAGTGTACAAGGCAGAAGGCATTGATGCTCAGACCTAGGTCAAGCGTATCCAGGTTAAGTGCAAATCTGCCCCACTAGAACACATGGCCTGATACAGAGCTGGAAAATCTATGGATCAAGATTTTTAAGGCAAGCAGGGGATCGGCCCACTGTGCTCAATAAGCATATACTTATAGTAAAACATTCATGATTCAATGCTGGGTTGGACAGTTTTTTGGACCTTTACACAGTGTCCTACCCTGCAGGACGAATCACAGGACTTTACATAGGTTTTTTTGTTTATCGAGTCCCCTTTACACCGCAAAAAGCAGTGTAGGGGCCAGCCATACGTCAAGCTCTGAAGGGTGCAAATGACAAAATGGAAGAAAATCCAAATGTCAATGAGGCCTTACACCACTCATCTAACACATGGCTAGAAAGACTCTGCATCAGGAATTAAAGACGAGCAGGTGATGAGCCCACTGCGTAGATAGGAGGTACTGTCTTTAATATGAACTCATGTCATCATGGTGAACAAAAGTGACTTTTATCTAAAAAAAAACACCATCAGAACAATCGGTTGTATCAGGGACATGTAACTCTAATTCCAGCTATCCTGCTGTTTTAAGTCGTACCAAGACACTTAAAGAAAAACTATTTGGAAGCCTGGGGGACTTGAAGAAGACAGTCAAGTTCATAAAGAAAGCAGGGCTTCAGGTGTAGTCAAAAATGTGAACGAAAAAGAAAAAGTTGTAGCAAGACTCCACTGCTATCTCTTCCTTTTGGTGTCTGGTTCAATTATTTAAAATAACTTTCTATCACAATTTCATTTCGTTATAAATGCATTCCTCCCCTTCATGTTGTGATGTTACTTCCCTCTATATTTGGTCTGCTGTGAGCCATTTCCCACTTTGGATCAATCCACTGTTATGATATGATTTCTTCTGGGGCCGTTGATGCAGATGTTACGTTAACTAATAAGACATTTGTACACACAGTGAATCACTGTGACTTGTCATGTTATGAGTAGAATTCAATGATGAAGTATGTCAAGTAGAATTGTGCTAAAATGTGCTAACAGTTTACGTATGGAATGTGAATACAGGCACTGGTAAAAAGAACAAAAAATAAATAAATAAATAAAAACATGACTCCACAGTTATGATGAGGAATGCAAGCAACTTTTAATAAGATTCTCATACACCCTAACAAAATGATTCAATTTATAAACTGTCTGATGGGTATGTATGTAAAACAACAGGTACAATTAGTAAAAATAATAAATTATATCAAATATACATTATAAGCGTATCCCTTTGGGTAGATCTAGTATTCAGGGGGGGTAACAAACAAAATTGTACCCGGGTGATTGTGAATCTGGTGAATCATAAGAGAAACAAGTCTTAGAAAAACACAACTAAAATTAATTATTTTTTTACGTGTCATAACGTCAGCAAATGGTGCCATTAGTGCCAACCGTTTAACTTTCTATATGGAATATTAATTAAGGCTGGCGACCCATAGAAAAACTTACAACAAGTGTGTCACGCACACCATACAAGATAGTTTTCTGTCCATGTATATAATCAAAGGGGAAAAAATGCATGAAAAATAACAGTACAGCTTCAAACATGAAACAAATCACAGGTTACAAAGTTTAGATGCGAAAATGTCAAGAGTAAGGGTGGTGGATTCACTATAAGGACGATCAGATCAGACGTCTTAACAAAATATAATAGTTATTATAACCTTCTTGGTGTAAACAGTTTGCACACCCATGTTGGTGCCTGACATCTTGTCAAGAGCCAGTATGGATGGGTGAACTGTTTTCCCTAAGATGGCTGCTGTATTTGTCATGTTAATTTATTTTTTAAAAGTTGAAGATGTCGGGGTCGTGCTTATTGCGAATCCACCCTAAGTGTTTTCTGTATACACATCATGTAACACCTCGCATCTCATCTTATCTTAACCAGTACCATTATACTTTGCATTCTACTTTCTAGTCTTGGTCTCTCCCACAAATAACTAAGCATATCAGGTTGTACTGGCTACGACTTCTGTTTTAAATCTTATGATAGGAAAGAGCAGAGGTATGGAAAAAATACCCATAAAAAAAAAACTGTATAAACTCAGTATTTTTATGACACAGTGACATACATTACAATGGACTACCGACGCATTTATCTCTCCGGATAAACTTATCAGTTCAACTACTATTCAATTGTGAAAATACTGTGATAAATATAATATAGAATGGCAGCTGGTTGACAAGAAAACAATTCAATCTATTGAAACCCACTTACTATGAGTTTTGTCCAGTGTCATTCACTGTACTTGATGATGACGATGATAAATGTCATTCACTGTACTTGATGATGACGATGATAAATGTTATTCACGATTCACAGCCAAGACGGACCAAAGCCTCACACCGTTATCATTTATTGTTGCTGGCCTCGAAGTTGACAGATGATAAAAAGATAAATTCAATCTAAGCTTTAAAATGTCTGTAACAATAAACAAGGCTTCAGGTGTGAATGCACTTGATGGATTGAATCCCTCGACCATCTGGGGCATCCGGCCAGCACTGCGGAAACACGTTCCTCTTCATGGAGTGTGTCTCGGTCTAAGGCTTGGGCAAATCAAGCCTGGCAGAGTCCACACACATATATATATGTATGCATGTAAAAAAATAATTATAATTTCAGTTTCAAAGTGGCAGTCAGGACATATATATTTATTTTTTTTTAAAAGAAGTAATTTGTTCATTTGATATTATTATTATTGGCTTTCAACAGCCACCACACTCTGATCGTTAAAAAGAAAGAAAGAAAAGAAAAAGAAAGATTTTCAATCACATCACTTGATCTTATGTTCATTACAAATTACAAAGGCACTCTGCCAGTGCCAAAATGCTGTGATTTCAATACTAACATGACATTCTATTATTATTTTCTATTCCTCATGATTATGTGCACTGTCACTGTCAAACTAATAACACTTGTGGACATTTCATGAACAAAAAGTTGAAAAAACGAAGTATCAGTATCAGTAGAAAAAAATATGTGAACAAACTCCCGACAATCATGCAAGCAGGTGCAAATTAAGAGCATTTTTTCTCTTTAAAAACTCTGTACTCTATCTAACTTTTGGATTTTGTGACAAAAGGGAGAGAAATTTGACATTTCTATAATTATTAGTCACGATTCCTTGGCATTCCTACAATACTAATACTCAGCAAGAAGGTCGATGGAAGGACATAATATAATATGTGATTTCTAGGTCGATGGAAGGACATATATAATATGTGATTTTTAAATAAATTGATGAGAATATTGAGAATGTTAACTTTTTCTGCCTTTTGTTTCAAAAACTGAAAAGTCAAATGCAGAGTTTTTTTTAAAAAAGCTCTCCAAATACCGACAATCACTGAATCTAATGCTTCAATCTTCAACAATCTCAAATCTTCAGCCACCACACAGAGGTAACCATATAATATATATATATATATCTTTTTTTCTTTCTTTCTACTTCAATTCAAAGTGACCAGCTGCAAAAATCTCCCATTTGCTTCAACAAGTTCAACACAACTATAACATGTATAATATATTCAATCTCTTGATAGCATGGATGAGGACATATATATATGTATATTTATTTCGTTTACATTATCAGTCTCTCTCTCTTTTAACAACAACAACAACAACAACAAAAGTAACTATTACTATTAAAATGACAAAACATGAAAATAAAACTGATGTGATGATAATTTTTTTATTCGTTAATATGAATACTTTGTTACTTTCAGATGTGAAAATGTTTTATACTGCTGAAATACCAGTACAAGTATAAAACGGCGTACAAAATTATATCTATTTGAATTTTTGGAGAAGAAAATAAATCTTTTCGAATTACACATTTCTCTATATTAGGAAAAAATCCTAAATCCAAGAATCATCAATCAGGCCAAGAGTAAGTTAAGAGACCAATTTTACGTGAATGGGCACACACACACACATACACACAAAAAGGGCCATTTCCACAAGTGAAGGACGAGTAGAAATAGCCAACTTTCTAACCAAGACATTTTGATGCCTGTTATATTATAAGTATAAGGCAATCCAGGTTGACCAATACATAGCAAGATGAGGGAAGGATTTTCAAACTGGCAAGAGCAGGGAGTAGGGAAATGTTGATCATCTGAATATAAAGTGGTTGATATACTGCATTATTTCCGTCAATGCGACAACTCTCATGCACTCTTTAAGGTGTGTAATAATATGTGATACATCTGTCTGTCTGACACATATCATTGAAATCCTTACAACATTCACCCCTTTCACAAAAATAACCAAACTGATTTATACGTAAAATATTCTTACAGTAGTAAACCATACGCATAGCAGTCTCAGACTCGGACATAATGAGAAATGAGAACCACAGGCCTTACAACCTCGTTACATCTGAAGTGTAAAGTGCATTAAACTTAAAAACATTACCCTTTCGTTTTATTCTGCCCTTTGTGTGTGATAGAAATGGCAATTCGTGTTGCCAATTATTGAAAGTATTCACAATGAAAGTGAAAGAGTCAAGTATATATATATATACACACACGCAC